>JAVIAB010000124.1:53450259-53747759 GCA_032433765.1 Megaustenia siamemsis
GCCCAGACCCCAAAAACCAGTATACGCCACTGACACTAGGTATTGATTTCTTTATTACTCGAGTTTTTTCCTTTCAGTAATACGAGTACATGTTCTAAAACACAAGGTGTTGTTATGCCTTTTTACTTTATATTTGCAGATTCCAATTTGTGAATGAGCAAAATGCTTGAAAGTGAAAGTAAGCTTGTGAAGTGAAAAAGGATTTGAAAATGATAAGGTAAAGAAGTTAAGACCAATCACAGCTTTCTTGTCCCAGTTATTGACAGAAACTACAAGTGCAAGCAGTGAAGCAGATACATTGATACTGACAATAAAGATATCTGTGTGTTGGACCCATCCATTAACAACTAGCATTCAGTCATACCACTAATATCTTCAGTAATCAAGAAAAGACGATGGTCATATGTTGGGCATGTGATGATGAGAGATAATAACCGAATAATAAAGCAAACCATCATGTGGGAAACAACAGTTACGAGGAAAAGAAGCCGACCTAGAGAGACACTGAGAAGAACATTGATCAGAGGGGCAAGAGCAGCAGGAATCGGCTCCCTAAATGAGATAGAGTTGCTTGCACATAACAGAAACAAATGATGAGATTTGATAAAAGATCTTTACAAGGATTGAAAACTGCTAGAATAAAAATTTAGATAAGAGAAAGAGTATCTGGGTCTATGCCCTATGGGCCGGCAACGGCTTGAAAAATCAATAGATAGATTCAGCCATAAGAACATGTAGAATAAACATAACATGATATGAAGCAGATAAGCTAACAGAAAAAACAAGACAATGTACGGCATTTCGGCAAAAGCCTTCAACAGGTATAACACACACAATTAAAATTAAACAAAGAAATCCAATCAGGAAAACCAAAACACTGATCTAAAAATGGTAAAATAGTTGTTACCCTGCTTTATACCATATCATGTGACAAGGCAGACAGTCCAAAACACAATACAACAAGTTGTACACAAACAAACGTTGTGAGAATACCCGACCCAATGGTCGACCACGAAAAAGATGGATGGATGGAATATTATAAGCGCTGGGAACCATATCAGCATCAGAGGCGAACAGAGGAGCAAAAAACTGCAAATTATATCTCCCCTCATGTTCTACAGGATTGCCCCCAGTACACAGACCTGAGAAGAGCAATGTGGTTCACACCTACCTCCCTGGAAGAGAAACTATATGGGGCAATCGAATCACTTAAAGAGACAGCTGACTTCATGAGAGAGTCTAGAATCCTACTCTGATTGAGTCTTGATCGCAGAGAGAGAGAGAGAGATCTTTCCTCGACGCTGAAAGACAAATGATGAAGGAAAGAGAAGAAGAAAAATAAAACCATTTTATGTTTATTTTACATGTAATCTGCAGCTCTTCTCGCGGCCTCGCATTGTATTTAATATTTCATATATTTGATATCACTGAAGGCTGTAGAAATGTGGTTTTACAGAAGAATGTTGAGAATACCATGGACAGCTAAGAAGAGTAATGAAAATGTTCTGAAAGAGGTCAAAGCAAAAAGAGAGCTAATTTCCAATATTAGGAAGAAACATATCTTCATTTTTTTGCCATATGATGAGAAGAGAACAGCTGGAATATATTGTAACAACTGGGAAATTGAGGGACGAAGAGATAGAGGGAAGCAAAGAGAAAAAAATACCAGACAGCTTAAGAGAATGGCTTGGCAGAAGGTCAACAACAGAAATGATAAATAACTGTCGAGATCGAAAGTTGTGGAGAGGCATGATCACCTACGCCAGCAGGCCCGGTACTTGAAGATGATGATATTTGATAAGTGTGCCTATCTGCGACCAAACTAAACAGTGAGGGAGGATATGGTACAATGTCAAGATGAAGAAGCAGCCGTGGTGTTGGCTCACAATGAACATAAACCAGGCCACAGTTTGAACTACTAGTCAGGTAGGCAGACTGAACAATCACACGAAAATACTGTAGTAAATGCATCCAGTACCATGCCTGCTGGCGTAGGTGATCATGCCTCTCCACAACTATCATTCTCCAAAACTGTTTATCATTTCTGTTGTTGACCTTCTGCCTGTCTGGTATCTTTTCTCTTTGCTTCCTCTATCTCTTCGTTGTTCAATTTTCAAAGTTGTTACAATATTTTCCAGCTATTCCCTTCTCATTACATTGCCAAAAAATTATGAATGTTTATACCTAATATTGAATTGTAGCTCTCTTTTTGCTTTGGTCTCTTTCTTTCAGAACTGTTTCTACATTTGTAGTAAATACATTTGTATGCATTTACCTTTGTTTAATCATGATAAAGGCATATCAATGTAGTTTATTAACCCACATATGTTGTGTGTGTTGGTCCATTATTCCAGCCTACTGAACCGCAACCTCGTTTTTATTTTGTTTTGTCCATCACCTACGTTAAGCTGTAACTAGGTCACTTTTTCCTGTTTTTTTTTTCTTGTCATCCCAATTAAGAAAATAATATGGCTGTTCATAATAAGAAATTTCGGTTCACCACACATGGGAAAGGGAAGCCGCGATAGCTCAGTGGTTAGTGAACTGGGCTACAAAGGACAAAAAGTAGGGTTCTATCCCAACCGACGGCTTCCGGGTTCACCCAGCCTTAAATGGGTACCGGATTTTTTTCTGGGAAAGTAAAGCGGTACGGACGTAATACCGACCACATTACCCCAAAAGTCATGTGCCGAAATTCTGTAAAATTTATGGTCACTAACACCATATTCCCTATACGCCACTTGGCGTGACTGGGGCACTTTACTTTACTTTTCTCTACACATGGGAAAGCTGGTCAAATCTAAGCTATTCAAGGCGCAGATATAAATAATGGTAAACATGGAACTACAGTAACAAACGTTGATTTAGGACATAATTATCTCTGGGGTATCTTTTGGGTGGAGAGAGACCGCATTCTATTACAAATCACTGTGACCATTTTCAAATTCCAAGGTAATGTAAAAAAAAAAAAAATAAGTCGAGGTTTTTGCACAACTCTCTTCTATTTAGCAAAAATTAGTGGGGAATCATAGCTGAGAGTAGTTTATCTATTCTCTTCAAATGACAGGATTTATTGTATTGTTTGTCAATTCTTTCCAAATTGTGCATGCACTGCTACAGTTTTAGCGTCTTAGGGGTTTGATGATTGGTATACCTTCTGTATTATCAATAAAGAAGACTCAGATAAGCATATAAATATTAAGAGAAGTCTAGAAATACACAGAGAAGAACAGAAATACCCAGAGTAGCATAAAAATACCCAGTGAAACATAAAAATACCCACCTAACTAAGAAGCCAAAGAAAACATTTGTGTCCATGTTTTGCAGACGTATAGAAATGCAGTTGCTACTACTTTTCGCAATAATGTAATTTTTAAATCTCAGGGAATGTCTTTACTTTTGATAAAATTAGACCAATACATTTTGATGAAGTCTTCGATGATTTTCCTTTGGAAAGTCTAGAAGACAAAAGAACTTCTATTCTTAGTGCAATTGATGATTATATTTGCATTTAAAACCTAATTGTTTAATGACATCATAAAGTAGGATCTGTCGTCTTCTATTTGCGATGAACTTATTATATAACACTAGTAATACAATTTGCAAGATTAAGGTTTTTTTTTCTTCTAGAAAATAACAGTAAACTTACAGTTTCATTTTCCTACATTAAAGAAAACTTATTGCACAAAATTTTTACAAAGTTAGGTCCTCACAAAGTTAATAAAAAATGCATTTGTTCCCCAATTATTATCGTATTTAACAATCACACTCTATGTCCTGGATAAGATGGTATTGAGACACTTTAAACTCCAGCCATCGTTCTTGGATTCTCTGGTTTTGTTGAAAACCTTCTCCCATATTTTTCTTTAGTCTGGAGGGTAAGAGAATGAGAGGTGCTCAGTGGCATTACAAGTAAAATAGTCTGGTGTCTCGCTTCATAAAAATCCAGCTCTAATACAAAATATAGGGATACTTTTTGGTTGGATAAACGACCACGCTGCACTATTAGCAGCCTCACTGGTATCCAGCAATATTCAGAAGATAACGAAGGGTATGCACACTGATAGTTTCCTGTTTGCTCATGTGTTAGATTCAGATGCAGTTCTTATTTCCTGTAAATATCATTAGTATTACAAAAGCAGCAATTAGAATTGAAAACAAACATGGGGAATATCAACAAAAAGACAAGGAGTGCGACAGGAATGTGTATTATCATCAGATCTCTTTTCTTTATGTACACAATGGGTGTAAATAGTATTGTACAGAGGTGACATTTGAGCGGCACGTTTGTGCGACCTTGAGCGGGCTCGTGACTTATTTGTTTACTCGATTGCTTGCGTGCCTGGTTGTATGTTGACTTGTTAACGTACAAGGAACACATCAAAGTATACCACCGCCGACCACGCATCCACTGTGTACGTATCAGCTATATAATGTTCACCTGGATGTGCTTAACACGTTCCCCTGTTCTCTCTTCTCGTGATCTATTACTATGATGTACTTCGCGTTGATGTTTGACTGAATGTGAATTGCAGAGTATGATACCATGACTCTTTCGCCGCGACACTCCAACTTCGTTCTTCGCCACAGCGTCAGACCACGACAAAGTGATATTTGTAATTCACTGCACACAGAACTCTCTCGTGCAGGTAACATTAAATTTATTTACCCCTAACATGTCCAATGCAACAATATATGTACAAGCCAGCGGGTTACAATTCGCTCGGCCGTTCACACATAGAATGTTTTGAAGGCAATCTCTACTGCATTGGTGCCTCAGTTCGTCTCTCACACTCAATCAGTCTACACTGAATCCCTCTAGTCTGTAACCTAATATTTCCTCACTATTCTAACACATTGAACATTCTCGTTAATAAACTCGAGACCTACTTCTGCACTAGTCTAACTCTCTGTTACTACTTGGGCTCCACGAGCCACTGGCTTGCGCCTATCTACTGGGCTCTAAAGTATCCTGTCTGTGGCACCGTTCTCAGGCAGTCCCAAGTGTGAAAAACCTCCCTACCAGCCACGTACATGGCTTAAATATTTCGTCTCTAAACCAATCAAATTACTCTACGTCATCTCCTGTTTTGTCTCTTATCCAATCAAAACTTCCCTACGTCATCTCCTCATCCCCAAGTTCACATTCTCAACAGTCACGAGAATTCCGCTGTCCTGTCTGAACTAATCTCTCACACTTTCCCCGTGAACTCACCTCGTGCTATATTCACCTACTCACCTCAACCATCCCCTACCCTATTTTCTCATTCTCCCATTCACTGTTACATTTATACAGAAAAAAATATTTTAAAGACTATTGCGAACAAACCTGGCATTAAAGTGTGTGTGAGGGGGGCGAGCAACATATAAACAACTTCAGCTATGCAGATGACATAGTATTGATAACAGAAAACCAACAGGATCTACACAATCGTATGATGAAATTGGGAGAGAAAATGAAAAAAAAAGGTCTGATCCTCAACATAAAAGAAGCAGAAACAATGATAATATAAAAGGAAACAAACACACACGAATTTGGAGTAATGCTAAATGGAAAAATCATGATTCAGGTGCACAGATGAAAACATCTGGGATCAATAATAACATGAGAGGGCAGATGTACTGCTGAAATTAGAAGCGGCATAGGATGAGCAAAGACATAATTCCATCGAATCAAATAATTGTCAATTAATCTTAGAAAGCGTGCCCTAAAGTGCTACATCAAACCTGTTCAACTGTATGGAAGTGAATCATAGACGATAAGTAAGACAACACAAAGAACATTAGAGACAGCTGAGATGTGGTTTATCAGAAGAATGCTATTAATTCCATGGATAGCAAAGATTACTAATGAATAATATTTAAAACGAGATGGAGAAACTAGAAATGTCATCAAAATCATAAGGAAGAGACAATCTGCATTTATTGGGCATACCATGTGAAAAGAAGGCATTAAGAATAAAATAACAACATATAAAATAAATGGAAAGATGAGCAGAGGAAAACTAAGAGAAAAAAAATGAACAGCTTATCCAAATGGCATAATAAAAGATAATGGACTGAAATTATGGCATACATGAAGGACCGAGTGATGTGAAGAGAATTGATCGCCTACGCTAATCGGTATGGCACCTGATGATGATAATTATCATACTTTACTTCACTAACTTTCCTCAACATATGACGCCCTCTAGCGTCGAAATAAAATGGCGCATGTGTAGGCCAATGATATTGTTTTGTCTTGTGCGTGGTGATCCTGGAGATACTTAGGATTGTAGTGATCTACTGGAGTTTAGTTATCTGTGGTCTTCTAGATCAGTGATTCTCAACCAGGGGCGACATGGTCTTTTAGGAGACACATGATATTCCATAGCGAGTTGGGAGGTGGGATGGTTAGCGCACGAAAAATGGCACATATTGGGACGGGGAGAGGTCATAGCACGAGATGAGGGAGGGGGCATGCATAGGGATGAAAACGTTGGTAGGACACAAAGCTCAGATATATATTTTTTTCCACTTCCTTGGATTACTGTAGCAGCATTGTCTTCCTTTCCTATTTCTCCCCCCTCCCCCACTCGACCGCTGCTCAACTGAGCAGTCTTCTTCTCTATAGTCTAAAGAGTGTGGACGCACTTCAATGGAGTATAAATTATAATTGAATCAAACAGATTATTACAGGTTTTCTTGGAAAAGTCCACTTGTATGACAACAACATGGCTCACCGAGATTAACTCACTTTTCTTCTTTGGCAGCAATCAGCGGTGAACTTAACATTATTGAAATAATTTTGTATGTGAATCATTTTAAGCAATGTTATGTTAATGTGGAAGTTCGTTTACGTGATCTACAGAACATAGATATTCCGTCCTGGGTAGTTGACCCATTTTCTGTGAATACTTCTGGCAGTAATGTTCTTTCGCGAGAAGCGCTCATAGATCCTCAGCAGTAGCATGCAATGCAGAGTAACTTTCGATAATGAAAAAGAATTTCAATATAGAGTATAGTGGCTGAAACTTTTTCACAGCTTAGGGGTAGAGCAACATTATTTTTCATGCTTTTTTCATCTTCTTATTTGGTGGCATCAGGCTTCAGTCGTGTGAGTTATTTACTCAACCAAACACGAATCGCCTTGACATAATAGACAGAGGTGATCTCTGATTAAAATTTTAAGTAGTCATTTCTATGTAAGTGCATCATTTCCTATATATATATATATATATCATAAGTAAATAAAGTAAAGAGCCCCGGTCACGCCAAGCGGTGTATAGGGAATATGGTGTTAATGACCATAAATTTTACAGACCTTCAACACATGATTTTTTGGGATAATGTGGTCGGTATTACGCCCGTGCCGTTTTGCTTTCCCAGAAAAAATCCGGTACCCATTTAAGGCTGGGTGAACCGGAAGCAATCGATTGGGATCGAACCTTATCTCTTGTCCTTTGTAGTCCAGTTATATATATCATAGTTATATATATATATAGCTAAATGAAAAGGGGGAGCAGAAACGCCTGCGACCTGCGGTCGCAATAGCAGGGTCGGCGCACCATCAGTTGACCAAGACCTAGCAGTTCTACCTCCTCGTGGTCTCCCCTGGAAACAGTCTGCGTCAAACCAGACTGGCTAACAGAAGCTAGGATCGCCGTGTTCCCTGTAGTGGTGGCTGTTACTGATATAGAGGACCCAGTATTGCAGTACCTCTGGGCTGGACTAGTAGTTTCCCATCATAGCCTGGGACAGACGAAATCCAACCTCTCCAGTAAGAGCCGGGAATGTCAAGAAAGCCATTACGAACCGCCACATCTTATGAGTCAAAGGGCAACCTGCCCGCATCAACTCGTGGCAATCCGTCAACAACAACTAAAGGAAAAGAGTGGGGGAAGCAGAAGAAGACAATACATTCGGAAGATGGCCTTGGTAGAAGGAAAGTTAAGAATCACTGATTTAAGTACGTCTTCCCCAGTTTTTTTGGGTTGATTCTGAATGCTAATGCAGGGACATGTCTTATGGTGATTGCGTATCTATGTCCAAATAATCTGTCCAAATGTTTCTCAGTACGAGTATTAGAGTAACCTCTATTGTTTTCTGTGTATAGCACGTTCTAAGGTTGCTCTTAGTGTTACGTAAATTATTATTCTTAATGCGCTAAAAACGACGATTTGATAAAACAAGTGATATAAGAATGACTCAACAGAATTAAAAATGATGGAAAACATGACTTATGGGATGAATAAAGGAAATGAATGTGAATAAAAATGTGGACTCCAACATAAACAAGCACCTCATAAAAGCAGTTGCATGTTTCAGCTTTTAATTAAGACTCATTCTTTTCTGATAATGTCATTTTCAATGTGTACTGCTTCTTTCTCCCTTGTAATTCACATAAAACCAATTGCAACCAATAAACGGAGACACCAAATAAAAATGGATGAACACTAAGAGAAAATGCCTTGCCATTTCCACAGTTTTTAAAGAAATAAATACAAATATGAAAAGAGAGCAAAAAATTCAAGGCAGACCTAGTGCTATACAAACGAACAAAAATCAAGAAAACTCAACAGCAACATTAATGACACTGGTTATAGTTTCTTGTTGACCCAGAATTAGAACATTATATCACCAGTGACACTAGAAGCGGTGTAAGAGTACGTGAAGAAATAGGCGAATATTTATATTTATTTCCTGTCACCCACATTTTTAAACCGTGCTTCCTTACCTTAATTAAGCACCCACAGAAATCTGTACCTCAAACATTTCACACACAGCAATCTGTGCCTCGAACATTTCACACACAGTAATCTGTGTCTCGAACATTTCACACACAGTAATCTATGCCTGGAACATTTCACACACAGTAATGTGTGCCTCGAACATTTCACACACAGCAATCTGTACGTGAAAACGTTTCACACAAACAATCTGTACCTCGAACATTTCACACACAGCAATCTGTCCTTCGAACATTTCATACACAGCAATCTGTACATGAAAACGTTTCACACACAGTAATCTGTACCTCGAACATTTCACACACAGTAATCTGTACATCGAACATTTCACACACAGTAATCTGTGCCTCGAACATTTCACACAAAACAATCTATACCTCGAACATTTCACACACAGCAATCTGTACATGAAAACGTTTCACACACAATAATCTGTACTTGAAAACGTTTCACACACAATAATCTGTACCTCGAACATTTCACACACAGCAATCTGTACTTCAAAACATTTCACACACAATAATCTGTACCTCGAACATTTTACACACAGCAATCTGTACTTGAAAACATTTCACACACAATAATCTGTACCTCGAACATTTCACACACAATAATCTGTACCTCGAACATTTCACACACAGTAATCTGTACCTCGAACATTTCACACACAGTAATCTGTACCTCGAACATTTCACACACAGCAATCAGTACATCGAACATTTCACACACAGTAATCTGTACCTCGAACATTTCACACACAGTAATCTGTACCTCGAACATTTCACACACAATAATCTGTACATCGAACATTTCACACACAGTAATCTGTACCTCGAACATTTCACACACAGCAATCAGTACATCGAACATTTCACAAACAGTAATCTGTACCTCGAACATTTCACACACAGTAATCTGTACCTCGAAAATTTCACACACAGTAATCTGTACCTCGAACATTTCACACACAGTAATCTGTACCTCGAACATTTCACACACAGCAATCAGTACATCGAACATTTCACACACAGTAATCTGTACCTCCAACATTTCACACACAGTAATCTGTACCTCGAACATTTCACACACAGTAATCTGTATCTCGAACATTTCACACACAGCAATCTGTACCTCCAACATTTCGCACACAGTAATCTGTACCTCCAACATTTCACACACAGTAATCTGTACCTCCAACATTTCACACACAGTAATCTGTACCACGAACATTTCACACACAGCAATCAGTACATCGAACATTTCGCACACAGTAATCTGTACCTCCAACATTTCACACACAGCAATCTGTACCTCGAACATTTCACACACAGTAATCTGTATCTCGAACATTTCACACACAGCAATCTGTACCTCCAACATTTCACACACAGTAATCTGTACCTCCAACATTTCACACACAGTAATCTGTACCTCGAACATTTCACACACAGCAATCTGTACCTCGAACATTTCACACACAGCAATCAGTACATCGAACATTTCACACACAGTAATCTGTACCTCGAACATTTCACACACAGTAATCTGTACCTCGAACATTTCACACACAGTAATCTGTACCTCGAACATTTCACACACAGCAATCAGTACATCGAACATTTCACACACAGTAATCTGTACCTCGAACATTTCACACACAGTAATCTGTACCTCGAACATTTCACACACAGTAATCTGTATCTCGAACATTTCACACACAGCAATCTGTACCTCCAACATTTCACACACAGTAATCTGTACCTCCAACATTTCACACACAGTAATCTGTACCTCCAACATTTCACACACAGCAATCATTACATCGAATATTTCACACACAGTAATCTGTATCTCGAACATTTCACACACAGTAATCTGTATCTCGAACATTTCACACACAGTAATCTGTACATTGAACATTTCACACACAGCAATCTGTACTTCGAACATTTCACCGCCAACAATCTGTAGTTGAAAACGTTTAATACACAACATTCTGTCCCTCTAACATTTCACACACTTCAATCTGTACGTGAGAACGTTTCACACACAACAATCTGTACTTGAAAAATTTCACACATAACAATATGTACTTGAAAATATTTAACACACAACAATTTGTAATTGAAAACGTTCGACACACAACAATCGGTACTTGAAAACATTTCACACACAACAATCTGTACTTGAAAACATTTCACACTCGTCATCATGAACGTGAAAACTTTCACACTGAACAATCTGTACTTCGAATATTTCACCCACATTAATTATCTATATTTTGAACATTACACACATTTCATTCTGTAATTCACAAATTTCAGCTGCTCACTGGTATTTTTTTTTATACTTTTTTTTTCATGACCATCTTGTTATTTTTTCTTTTAGATTATATTCCCATGTACGTTTCTTGGACTCTCATACCTTGGATCATTTCTGTTGCCACAACCTTTTCAATACACTACCTTCTAAGTGCTATAACCAATGACGGTTTTTCTGAACTCTTGTTATTTTTTTTTATCATGGAAAAAATTCAGTTCCTATTCAAATTTCTTAATTGCCAACAATAACTGGAGTAATCTTTTCACACATTACATCTCAACTGCCACAAAAATGCTTGTTCTTATTTCTTATTTCATAATACTATTTTATTTTGATATCTTACTATTTGGTTAGCTATGTAGGGTTAATTTTATTTACTTATATATCTGTGTCTCTTCTTCTACCTTATTTAGCTCCCAGTGGAGCATAGGTCTTCAACAAACACTTTCCAAGTCGTTCTGTTTTTTGCCATTCTTTTAAAATCATTCCATGTCTTCCCCATCATCTTCATCTCTGGTTCTATCTGTCTTCTCCAAGAATTCCTTGGTCTTCCTCTTTGTCTTTTCCCCTGGGGATTCCAAAAAAGGTCCTATTGTGTAATACTCTCAGCTGGATATATCTGTGTATGTGGTGTTTATTGTTCCTGTAGAAGGCCTAGTGAGCCGCAACATCGTTCGATATTGTGTAGTCCATTACCTACGTAGGGTGTCCGGTTAGCGCAATCGATAGGCGGTTGGCTTACCACGGCAACAGCCGGGGTTCGTAATCCTGGCGAGGACACCTGGGTTTTACTAATTCCCTAAAAATTAGTAGGAGCCGCGATAGCTCTGGTTAGTGAACTGGACTACTACGGACAAGGGGTAGGGTTCGATCCCAACCGACGGCTCCGGGTTCACCCAGCCTTAAATGGGTACCGGATTTTTTCTGGGAAAGTAAAAGCAGCACGGGCGTAATACCGACCACATTACCCCAAAAATCATGTGCTGAAGGTCTGTAAAATATAGGGTCACTAACACCATATTTCCCTATACGCCACTTGGCGTGACGGGGGGTACTTTACTTACTTTTTACCATTACCTACGTAAAGCTGTAACCAAACCATTTTTCTATTTTATGTATTTCTCTTCCACAGGGATAATCGCTGTCAACAATTAGCACCCATAAGTAGCTTTGGTACAATAGAAGACTGCATGGTTCTTCGTTTAATTTCAAAGCCACACACTGATTTGTCAATATCTGATTCAGTACATGTCTTAATCGTTTTTTTTTTGTTAGGATCATCATCACTGCACACCTGGCGAACGCATAGGTGCTCCGGCATCCCTCTCGAGAAAATCTGAAGAGGAGAATCCTGTTTCACGTGCACGAACGTCGTAGCACGGTCTAATATCAACGGTGTCTGGTTGTTTCTTTTGACAATTTTGCCCGGGCAGCGGCTATATTTATTGCCTACTCTTTTTTATTTTAACGGCCAATGGTTTTTTAACGTGCACGAGTGCATACGGGATCGCATGGCTATTGCCGCTATTCAAGAGGACTAAGCATCGGATCACACTACCCAAGAGATCACGGGAAGGTAAAAGTCATTTAAAAAAAAACCACGGATTAATTTTTTCTATTTTTGAAAAATCACAACCGGTTCTGATGGGCTTTGAACCCGAGACCTTCCTGTCTCGAGTACCCTTTAGCCCACTATAAAACGATTAGTCAACTCCACATCTTCACACAAGTTCTTGAAGTATCAAATGGAAACCGCGAGTCAAAGCTGACTGTTTTTGTAGAGGGTATGCAACTCGCGACATATTCGGAAATTTGAGATGTGAAGTAGGACCATATACCTATGTTATATTCCGTAAATAATGGCGTTCGTTGAAGCAGTGTTGGCATTAAGGAGTGTATAGAAACAAGATAGTAATTTTCGGACACGCGTGCGACACAAGCAATAAACGTAACGCAGAAACATGAAATACAGAAGGTGCGGCGAAAGTGTACAATACAATAATTAACAAGGTATCTAATTACGTTTACGCATAAAGCCTGATAGAAGGATACGTTAATTCATTCATTTGTGGTCCTTAACGAGAAGCGTCAAATATGTCGATCCACAATCTGTGGTCTCATGCGCTGTGTAACAGGTCCACTGTTGGAAGTTTGAACGCAATAATCTTCGTGATATTTTTTCTTCCCCTTTATCTGGTCAAGTGCGTTTCTTTCAACCACTTGTTACTTTGTATGTTTTATTGTAGCGTGTGCGTGGGGTTTTCCTTCTTCACCAGACGCAAGGGAGAAAATTAAAAACCAACAAAAACATCCGTGTTCGTACTTGACATCATCTATAAGGAAGGAGTGACCACTGCAATTTTTATTAAAACTATGTATGGCTGTGGACTGATCACAGCAATTTATATTAGAACTATAGATGGCTGTGGACTGATCTCAGCAATTTATATTAGAACTATAAATGGCTGTGGACTGATCACATCAATTTATATTAAACCTGTAGATAGTTGTGGACTGCTCTCAGCAATTTATATTAGAACTATAGATGGTTGTGGACTGATCTCAGCAATTTATATTAGAACTATAGATGGCTGTGGACTGATCTCAGCAATTTATATTAGAACTATAGATGACTGTGGACTGATCGTCGAGGTGTCCTTCCTAAATGCCGTGAGGTCGATTATTTCATCATTAAATTACAACGACAGAATAGAAAATCTTCTTCATCTTTTTGTTCTGCGTTCACTTACAACTCATTCTCCTCTTCGTCCACCCTTAAAAGGACGCTATGTTTGCGTAGATGCGCCGTGTCGCTAGTCCAGGGAGTTTAGTTACTTAAAACCATTGAATGTAATACCAAATGAATAAATATACTATCGTCGGTGACTATTTGAATGTCCTTAAGTGCATATCTTTCATACAACATTATTCATTTGTTTACATACAAACTTGTAAGAATATATTGCAGCACAATTCTATGAATCTTTCAACAACACCTTCACAGCTTAACTCTCTTGACTTCTACTAATAACTTCTAAACTGATTTGAACTACAACTTGGAGATTCTAACTTCCTAACTAACTGGCTTTGCTACATCAAGAAAACTTACTAACTAAACTTGTGTTCTAACTTGCTTAGCTTCTTATTCTAACACTTCTAGTTCTACTTAACTTCTAACTATCTGCCTTCGGCAGTTCGGCCGAAGCCGGACTAAGCTTACTTAGTCTACATTCTGACTTCTCTCTTTGTCTCTCCCCATGACTATCTAATTTTAGATTACATTGTTAATTTACGGCATATCAGGGATATTTGTGCCTTTCAGCCGTCTTTCATCACTTCCGTCTCTGGCATGCCTTTTTTTAAAAAAATATATTTGCTTTCCCCCTTCGACCCTGCTTACTCAGCCGTACTGGTTAGTCTATTCCCAGAGGTACCGTTCGGAGGTGGAGTAATGATTGTCTGTTGTTGCCGCGGATCCTAACGCAAGTTGTCAGCTATGAGTCGCAGATGCCCTGGTCAAGGAGTCTTAACCTACAGAAGAAGCAAATGACGACGGTGATTGCATCTAATCTCAATATAAAGTCAAGTTGACATCCCACTTACAATACCGTTAATTGAACATGCCAGAAATAACAAAGCCGCTGGCCTTGCGTTCACTACCTCCAGCTATGCCCGTTAATCGCTGTGCGGATTTAAACCTATCCACCAATGGCTGTCCTCCTGTTTGTTTAACTTTGAATCCTGTTAAAAGCGGTTGTCACAAGCGCTAAACATCAATAGTGAGAGGAGTCGTTGTACAAAATAGTACAAATATTTCTTAACCAGGACACCTCTACAATCGGGAATTGATAGTAGAGTATCAACTTTATTTAATGGCAAGTGGTAACCTTTGGGACAGACATTACATCATCACCGCTTATCGGCTTTAATAATCCACAGGAATCTGTAAGTTTTTGTCCCCTGTCATTGTGTTATGCTGTTAGATTCTTTTTCACTGTTTTTATTTGAAGGTTTTTTTCCCTTCCGTTCCAAAATGCGTATTGGCAAGCGTCTTTAAGTTGAAAAGGTTAGTGCGTGTGTGTGCGTGTTCTTTCACAGAGCTAGCACAAATATACAATACTGGTGATAGTTGTGATGAAAGGTTAGTGCGTGTGTGCGCGTGTTCTTTCACAGAGCTAGCACAAATATACAATACTGGTGATAGTTGTGATGAAAGGTTAGTGCGTGTGTGCGCGTGTTCTTTCACAGAGCTAGCACAAATATACAATACTGGTGATAGTTGTGATGAAAGGTTAGTGCGTGTGTGCGCGTGTTCTTTCACAGAGCTAGCACAAATATACAATACTGGTGGTAGTTGTGATGAAAGGTTAGTGCGTGTGTGCGCGTGTTCTTTCACAGAGCTAGCACAAATATACAATACTGGTGGTAGTTGTGATGAAAGGTTAGTGCGTGTGTGCGCGTGTTCTTTCATAGAGCTAGCACAAATATACAATACTGGTGATAGTTGTGATGAAAGGTTAGTGCGTGTGTGCGCGTGTTCTTTCACAGAGCTAGCACAAATATACAATACTGGTGATAGTTGTGATGAAAGGTTAGTGCGTGTGTGCGCGTGTTCTTTCACAGAGCTAGCACAAATATACAATACTGGTGGTAGTTGTGATTTTGTCTGGGGGAAAGTTGGCCCACGTCAGAGCAGCGGATTTAATCTTAATACACTGTGCAGTGATTCTTCTGTCCTAACAAGAAAGTGATATGGATGTTGATAGGCGCTGACCACATATGTTAATGATAGTTTCAAATATCAATATATCGTTAGTCTGATATCAATTTTTAAAGTTTTGGTTTTTGTAATGTTAGGTAATTTAGTACTGACGTGAATTACACAATCTTTCTATATTTCAAATGTTCTTATTCTTCTCGTTGTATTTCTTTAACAAGTGCAACGTTTCAAATACTTGGGCACAATAATAACATCAGATGGGAGATGCACCACAGAAATAAAAAGCAGAATAGCTCAGGCCAAAATAGCATTGCAGAAAATGAAAAATATCTTATGCAATAAATCTATGTCAATAGAAGTGAGAAAGAGAGTTCATCGGTGCTATTTAGAACCAATTCTGACCTGTGGAAGCGAATCATGGACAGTAAACAAATAAATGAAAAGACGATTAGAAGCCACAGAGATGGGATTTCTCGGAAGAATGTTGAAAGTTCCATGGACAGCTAAAAAGATCAATGAGGAAGTTCTCAAAGAGGCCAACACAAAAAGGGAGCTCTTAAAAAACATCAGAAAAAAACAATCAATATTTTTTGGGCACATCATGAGAAGAGGAAAGTTGGAAATACTTGGTTACAACTGGCAAAGTAAAAGGAAAGAGAGATCGCGGACGACAAAGAGAGAAAATACTGGATAGCTTGGTGTCATTGCATACAAAACAGTCAACAACAGAAATCATACGATGCACTGTAGATAGAAGATTGTGGAAGGACATGATCGCCTACGCCAACCGGTATGGTACATGATAATGATGTATTTCTTTAACACTGCCAATATTTGCTGAAAAAAAATTATTTTGCATTATGTTGCAGTTTAGGGAGCCGCGATAGCTCAGTGGTTAGTGAACTGGACTACAAAGGACAAGGGGTAGGGTTCGATCCCAATCGACGGCTTCCGGGTTCACCCAGCCTTAAATGGGTACCGGATTTTTCTGGGAAAGTAAAGCAGCACGGGCGTAATACCGACCACATTACCCCAAAAATCATGTGCTGAAGGTCTGTAAAATATAGAGTCACTAACACCATATTTCCCTATACGCCACTCGGCGTGACGGGGGGTACTTTACTTTACTTTACTTTACTTTACTTTACTTTACTTTACTTTACTTTACTTTACTTTACTTTACTTTACTTTACTATGTTGCAGTTTACAGGAACATGGTATCTTTCAACCCAAATTTGTCACTTCATTTCTTTAGGACCGGGTTTGGATTTTTTTCTCGATAGTGTTCACTTGCCGAGTAGCTGGTATAATATGGAGGTAAAAATGGATCTTTGTCATAGCTCATTTGTCTGGGAGGCCAGTACGCTTCTCTTGTACCAGAGATGTATTTTGTCTGCGATACACAGCTAACCACTGGCGTCAGGATCGGTCAACAACAGAGCTGATACAGAGTACAGACCCTGCTCCACCTCCAAGTGGTGTCTTTGGATATAGACAACAACAGAGTTGATACAGAGTACAGACCCTATTCACCTGCAAGTGGTGTCTTTGGATATAGACAACAACAGAGTTGATACAGAGTATAGACCCTATTCCACCTCCAAGTGGTGTCTTTGGATATAGACAACAACAGAGCTGATACAGAGTACAGACCCTATTCCACCTGCAAGTGGTGTCTTTGGATATAGACAACAACAGAGTTGATACAGAGTACAGACCCTATTCCACCTGCAAGTGGTGTCTTTGGATATAGACAACAACAGAGTTGATACAGAGTATAGACCCTATTCCACCTCCAAGTGGTGTCTTTGGATATAGACAACAACAGAGTTGATACAGAGTACAGACCCTATTCCACCTGCAAGTGGTGTCTTTGGATATAGACAGCAACAGAGTTGATACAGAGTACAGACCCTACTCCACCTCCAAGTGTTGTCTTTGGAAATAGACAGCAACAGAGTTGATACAGAGTACAGACCCTACTCCACCTCCAAGTGGTGTCTTTGGATATAGACTAACCAGTCTTGTAAAGCGAGAGGGGATCGAAGAGGAAATGCAAGACTGTACTCAAAGAATGTGGTACCGAAGATGGTTGTATAGGGCCGAAACGCTCATATATCATCACTATACCGTCATCAAGCGTAATACCGACCACATTACCCCCAAAATCATGTGTCGAAGGTCTGTAAAATTTATGGCCAATAATACAATATCCCCTATACGCCACTTGGCGTGACGGGTTCTTTACTTTACTTTTATACCGTCATCAAGTGACAAAGCGCATTTACAACCATGTAACGTACTGTTAAGAGTAGACAATAAAGAGGAGGAATCGTCGAGTTAACGCTGAAGAAGAAGATGACGAAAAGGAGGAGAAAACAGGTCCTGATGCCTGCAGTCAGCTATGAGTTACAGATTGCTACGAGTTCATGCATCTAAGTTCCTCTTTCAATTTAATGGCGCATACAAACTAAACTTTAATTTTGATAATTTATACGATGTTTTGATCAATAATAGTTCATTTTAACGTAATTCATTTTAAAGTAAATAAGAGCCGCGTTGCAGCAGTCGTTAGTGAATTATATTACTTGAGTTTGATCGCGATCGACGGCTTATAAGATCTTCCTATATTTAAATGGATACTGTTTTCTTTCTTTCTTTTTTTTTTGGTGGTAGAAAGACGATACTGTCGTAAAACATGGCAACATTATACAAATATGTGTCGATGGTATTGTATATACGACACTAACATCACAACACTGGACATGACAAAGTCCTTTTTTTGGTTTTATTGTTTCCTATTATACTGATATGTAGCTGAATGTATATACATTTATATATATATATATATATATATATATATATATATATATATATATATATATATATATATATATATATATTAATGTATATCTTAATACATCCTCTCCATTCCATGTAGAACGTAAAGCCGTAAATAGATAGTTGTAATATGCCAGTTTGTCAAATTACCTGAAGAGAATCTTTTAAGCAAGAACTTTGACATTCTGACATTTGAAATGTTTTCAGTTTGTATGTCTGCAGGTGAGTTTCAGTCGAGAATGTTATTCAAAGCCGAATGTTCGGTTTAGTTAACACGTGATGTTATAGTTTTATTTCACTCAGAATAAAATACATAAAAAAAAGAACTTAACTTCCGTGTTCATCTTATTGAAGAGCGACAATAGCTTTTACCCCTTCGACCACCCTTCCACAGCTTTGAGTGAACCATTCCCTAGAGGGCTTGTGTGAATGTAGACTCTTTTAGAGAGTATCTTTCGCGATATTTAGATTACGTTTCATATGAAAACAATACCCAAATAGCACATTATGATAAAGTATGAGTTGGAGCCCTGATACTAGAGAAAAATAATTGCAGAATGAAACAAGTGGTAGGGCGTAACGTGCGCTTCTACAAAGTATGGTAACAGCTTTACAAAAAAGGGCAATACACAATAAATGACGTTTCAGCGTACACGCGGTCTTCGTCAGAAAACAGGGAAAATACAGACAACGACATGAAAATATATTCATATTCTACTACATGTTTTGGAGTAACTAAAACTAATAATACAAAAAGAAAAAAAAGATATAGAATGATAAAAAATACATAAGGAAAATGTTCTATATAACACATATAGCAGAGAGAGAGAGGGGGGGGGGCGTGAGAAAATGAATATAGAAAAAAGATGTGTAAAAAATATGTGTAAAAGATATATGTAAAAGAATACGTCACTTGCTGAAAGAGTATTCTTAGTCCTGATGGAAGGAAAACTTAAAACAAATTTGAAGAGAAAACACTGGTTGATCTGATGAGACTGTTTTCCTAAGAGAAACAACTCTGATAAAAAAAAAAACTACTGCCTTGCAGAAGGCGGAGAAAACCCTAAAGATATAGAAGGATCTTTTAAAAAAAAACCGGTTGTTCAAGACATTTGTACTGAACCGCAAGATGCAAAAGATAGTGTGACGCAACTTGCTACAAACGAACGATGAAAAAGAGGAATACAAATACATTCTCTATTACAACAATATGAAAGTTATATCTGTTTATAGGAAGCGGGTACTTTTGTAAACAAATGAGTTATGAAGTTAATGCAATTCTATACCCGTATCTTGCCATAAAGGCATATTGGAAGTAATGACCACAACATATAGTATATACCAGGGATGGGCAACCTTTTATTATCTGAGGGCCAGATCTAAAAACTATGAAGACACCGAAGGCCAGATACCTTCATCTAATGAAACCATTATATAAATTACATAATTTGCATTCACAAGTGATTATAATGTAAAAATCGTATTAGTGATATAGAGTGGAGGACAGAAAAGAGAGTGGAATAAAAGGGAGGGAGGTGAGACAGGAAAGGAGAAGAGGGAAGGGGGGGGGGGGAGAAGAAAAATATATATAGAAAGCTTGCCGATTTAATGAAATGGCTGTGCCTTGAATCTCACGCGTAGAGTTGTTCATGTTTGATGTTATTTGACTAACAGCAATGTGGAGTATGCTTTCTAAATGTGTGCCAGTTAATCGATTTTCTTGCTGTTTTGTTACATATTATTATTTTTTACAATCTCGGGCTAGAATACTTTTCAAACCAAGCACAAGGCCGGTAAAAATAGCATGGCGGGCCTATTCTGACCCGCGGGCTGAATGTTGTCCACCTCTGATATATACTTACCTTCAGGAGTGATACAATGCTCCACCGCTCAAAGCCACAACGGTTGGATATGCTAGTTCTCCTCCTCGTTTTTATGACATTTCCCAGCATTAGTGAGACAGGTGCATATTCTTTTTTCATCCTGCTCGACTGGAGTGTATAAAGCTGGGTTTGAACCCATGTTCACTAACTGCATCGCAATGCTTGCGCATTATCACTATGTTGCTGACGCTCTCAAAAACGGTCAACCTCAAAGAAATGAACCACATTTGTTTTTTTTATGTCAGGTGAGAGGAGACTGGGGACATCTGTCCTAGTTTTTAATCGCCATTACGTTCTGTGAGTCACGTACCCATTTTAAAATCTAAATTGACTGGGCGTGTCGGTCGGGAAATGACCCAATAGTTTTTTGGTTCAGTATATGAGAACACACAGCGGCGCTGTTTAAAAACATTACATTTTGGGTTATTTGTTTACAGCCTCCGTTCTGCTTTGTCTTCATTGTCACATGTTTTGTCGTTATGATTATCGTTACTTTATTTACCCTCTTACAATTATGTTCATAGCTGAGTTTAAATATAACCTACACTGACTCATCGACAAATGCTGTTCATCATCATCATCGTGTGCCTTCTCCGCAACGAAGATTGGCTACCATGGATCGCCATTCTACTCTGTTTCTTGCTTTGATGTTGCAGGCTGACATAGATTGACTTGTCCATCTTTTGATGTTACTCGTCCATGTTAGTCTTGGTCTGCCTCTGCCGATTTTACCTTGAATTTTTTCTTCCAATATTACTTTTAGTAGGCTTTTGTGTGTTAGAATTTCTCTCCATGGCTTTCTTTGGAGTGTTACGTGAGGAGGCTCCAATCTCTTTCACGGTGGTCTGCCATATTCGTCTTTCGTGTTCTGAATATGCCTCATGTGTACCACACACTTTACTGTTTTCGCCTTCTGGGTCGTTGATCATTTTCGATGACAAATGCTGTTAAAGACGTTAAAATAACGACATTTCAGAGCACAAGTGAACAGATATAAACAATTGACCATACGTGTGCGTCTTTCCTTTGTGTCCTAATGTTCTCTGTTTCTATGTTGGGAACAGACAAATAATTGCATTGCTGTGATAAAGCTGGTAGCATTAGTAAGTAGTGCGATGTAGAGTACACTCCTACACGGTAATGTGACAGCTTAACAAAAAAAAAAACACACAACAAAATACTGACGTTTTGTCGACCTACATCCGGCCTTCCTCAGAAAACGAGAACAACACAAACGAATAACGAAATAAAAATAAACTCTACTACATATAGAATGAGCCGAACAGGTAAATAAAAAAAAAGCAATTTTAAAAAGAGATAAGAGATGAAATGATAAAGCGAAAGGGAGATATGGTATATATCGGAGAATAAAAATAAACAATATATGAAAATTAGTAAGCATTCATATATATATATATATATATATATATATATATATATATATATGTGTGTGTGACTCTAACCAGATGATTGCCCTGGTCACTGCCATCACCTCCATCGGCATACTACACATGGCCATAACGTATGCATCACTGTCTTCCTTGACTATTCTGCCTGTCTAGCCTGCTGTAAATGCCCATGCACTCCTTTGATGTCGTATTACAGATCCGTCTGTATAGATGTCTGCATCTTTCTATTTGGTGTTATCCCAGATGAGACCGTTGACCTCCACATTTACTACGACTGAGTCCTGTTCCGTACAGTTCCTGTCGCGTGTGACAATACACGAGAATGTCCCCTGAATGACGTAGGCACCGGTATCCACTCCTCGCCAGAGTTGATATTGGTAAGCCCATAGACCTGTTTGATGACATCTTCTGCCCGGACCACCCACATACATATGTATGTATGTTTATAATTTTATGTTTAACATTACCAAATAAAAACCCAAACACACAAAACTGTGTTATTTATTATTATTATTATTTATTATAACAAATTATTTGTTATGTTTGAGTGACATTTGTAAATAAAGTAAACAAAGCAGTTGGGAAGGAGCCTTTAACAGTCCGGCATCCCCAGAGCTTCAATGAAATAAAAACAATCATGAAACAAGCTAGGAAAACATAATGGTAGGAGTTACATAGAAAATATAAGCAAGAATACGACAGTAAAAACATATTCAGCTGACATAAGCAGATCAAGGTACAAATATTTAGACTGAGAACAGGTCACTGTGGCCTCGGAACAGATTTATACAAGATAGTACTCTGTGACTGCAACGCGCAGCTGAGAAGCGTTGAGACAAATTCCTAGAGAGCATTTCCTACAGGACTGCAGCACTCTCAACACCCTAAGGTCACAAATATGGCCCGCATAAACAACTCTGCATGATTAGTTTATGGGAAACCGGTGGAGACCCCAAACACACCTTCTTGTTCGTGCCCTACGCTGGTCTAAATGTCTAAATACAAAGCAGTCGCTGATCGCTGAAGGTTATCTATGTCTTTTGTTGTCAGTTCTCGGTCTTAAGATTGTCAGTTGTCATTTTCTTGAAAGGTTGTAGATGGTGTCATGTAATGGTGATTTCGGTGAGAATTATTTCATTTTGTCTCCAATGTTCTTGATAACAATGCTAAGTAATTTACTTCCAAGTGGGAATCGTGGGAACGTTACTTTCTAATATATTTTTAGCATTCAACTCTTAAACTTCATAATTATTTTCTGGTTTGAAGATATTTTATTTGGTTTGAAATTGTAAACCACATAATGTCACCAAGATTACATTAAAAAAAAAAACTGTTATTCATAATAAAGCTTAGCAGGCTATAAATCAAATTAAACATGAAAATATTGTATAGGAAGCATAACAATCTATGGTCATACATATCGAATCATCGAGGCAAGACGCCGGCCTCGAGACAAAGAGGTTGTGGGTTCAAATCCCAACTACACCAGATGGGATTTTTATTTATGATTTCTTTCTGCAGCAACCACCCCTGGTCTCAGCAGCGAGGCCCGGCTTGAAACGTCAATTACTCATCGACGTAAAAAAATATGAGTACCACCGAAGTCGGAGTTATCTCTGCCTGTGCGGCGAGGGACCCCTGTGCACACGGCTGCCAGGGAAAAATGGATTAACACGCAAAATTTCAGTTCCCAGTCTCTAGGGACTTCGTCAGATGTCAAAGCTGGCGAACGAAAACAAAAATCATTGGAGTCAAAGAGCACATACCTGGGACGTGATGCATGATTAATTAATATCACTGCGGGATATAGCGGCAGCCGGATCCCACTTCATGGGATAGCATAATGAGGTCCGGATTAATTTTATATTAGGAAAAAAACCCTGTATGTGTTCGTGTACATACATATTATTATCATGTGCCAAACCGGTTGGCGTTGGCGATCATGTCCTTCCATAATCTTCTATCCACAACGCATCGTGTCAATTCTGTTCGGTTGTTAACTGTTCTCCATCGTCTGTGATCTCTCTTTCCAAGTATTTCGCCTTTTGTAACCAAGTATTACAACTTTCCTCTTCTCATAATGTGCCGACAAAGGTTGATTGTTACTTCCTGATGTTTTTTAGGAGCTCCCTTTTCGTGTTTGCCTCTTTGAGAATGTCTTCATTGGTCCTTTCAGCTATCCAGGGAACTTTCAACATTCTTAGAAATCCCATCTCTAATCGTCTTTGTATTTGTTTGTCTACTGTCCATGATCCCCTTCCATAGGTCAGGAATGTATCTATATATCGCCGATGAATTCTCTTTCTCACTTCTATTGACATAGACTTGTTGCATTAGACGTCTTTCATTTTCTGAAACGTAATTTTATCCTGAGTTATTATATTTTTTATTTCCGTGGTGCAGGTTCCATCTAATCTTTTTATTGTGCCAAATTATTTGACGAGTTGCACTTGTTTCTAATTTATCCAGCTTTTTTTTTTATCCTGCATGATTGTTTCTTCGATATGACCATTATTTCTGTCTTCTTACTATTAAGACTGAAACCTTTTATGCTGTTTTCTTTTACTATTATGTCTATCTTTTTAGTTGATGTCTATACTATTAAGACTGTGCCATCCGCATATAGCAAATTTTTTATGTTGTGATCGTTGACTTCGATTCCTTTTTTGTCTACTATAGATCTCATATATTCGCTGTTAAATGAAAACAAATCCAGCGACAGAACACAGTCTTGTCTGACTCCTTGTTTTATATATATATGAACTGTCCTGTTTGGTGTACATACATATATATACATAAAAGAAGGAACCAAAAAACCTCTTCTTCTTTTACTTCTCCATTCTTCCTCTTCTTCTTTTTTCCTTCCTCACTTGTCTTTCAGCATTCAGAGTAGATATAATTTACGGCCTTTTGCTCTTCAATCGGCCTCTACGGCTATGTTTCATAACGTTCTAATAGTCCATCAATCTATCTTTTTCGGTGTTGACCATTGAGTCTTATGTTCTTGTAAGGTTTATTTAAGGCTCGTTGTGTTTTGATCTTTATGTCCAGGATCTAAGATACAGCCTACCACAGACGGGGTGTGTTAATCAAGATGCAGTTTTAGGGGACAATTCAGGACACACACGGAAGTACGAGTACTGACTCATCATGAGCTATGATGTTGTTCTTACCCCTCCCTCCATCATGAAGCAGGACAAAGGGTCAAGTTCGCATGATCATAAGACCTGAACGCTGAAGAAAAAGAACTTTCTGTCTAATATGTATCAAATAATTTTATCTGATTTTTCTTTATTTATTATATGCCGTAAATATCTTCTGGCTTTTTTCTCAGTTCTTCATTTCTGATCTTAGGCTGTTATCTCTCAGGCTGTTTCCAGTCATTCGTTTAATACATTTCATCTCGGTAATGGTTATTTATCTTATTGTTCTTGATTATATAGTTCAGATCTGGCAGTGTTAGCACAGCTATGTAATAAATATTTAATTGTAAAATGCATTTCTTGCCTATAGAGTTATTTGTTTGTTGGACAGCTGTGGTGATAATTGTTCAATAATTTGACAAGCTTTTAATAACATACACAAGTGTGTTATATTTGTAACGTATCAAACAGCTTTATTTGTAATTTACTTTTATGTATAGCACTTTTTAGAGTTATTATTTTATATGTATATTGCTATGTAAAGACAGCCTCTTAATTTTATGTTGATGGTTTTTTTCTTTCCTTCCTCATTTGCCTTTCAGTGTCGAGGGGAGATATAATTTGCGGTCTTTTGCTAATCTGTCTTTAGGCCTCTCCAGCTGTTATGTTTCCTAGTGTTTCTAATATTCCATCAATCCATCTTTTTCGAGGCCAGCCCTTGGGTCTGGTGTTCTTGTAACGTTTATTGAAGGCTCGTTGTGTTGTATTTTGATTTTTCTGCCTTATCACGATTCCAAAAAAAAGAATTATCTGTTGTTTCTATATGTTTTCTATCGCGGGAATTATTCCTAGATTTTTTCTCAGTTTTTCATTTCTGATCTTAGCTCTCCGGCTATTTCCTGTTATTCCTCTAACACATTTCATCTTGGTAGTGGTTATTTATCTTATAGTTCTTGCATCTTAGGTTCAGGGCTCTCATTGGTAACACCACTTTGGAATGATATAATGCTAGTCATCGACGATATCTTATGTTATATTGTTGTACAATCAATCAATCGATAATAAATCAATCAATCAATCAGTCGATCAATCAATCAATCAATCAATCATTTAATCAATAAGTCACATGCCGTGTGTCACTATGTTCTGTGTTCTCTATCTTTTCCATTAGTTCTATTATTTTCATTGTGTGTAATCCGAATAAAGTCAGCAAGATATTCTTCTCTTAGAATCTCTCTTTTTCTCTTTTTCTTTACTTTCCTGCGACGACCAAATTCTGCAACCTTTATCTGTCTGTTCTCACAATGTATCAAAAGATACGTATTTTCACAATGTATCAAAAGATACGTGTTTTCACAATGTATCAAAAGATACGTGTTTTCACAATGTATCGACAGATTTAAAGACTGTCTACTCATTTTGTTGTTAGCGATGACGCGCTATTTTTGTGTGTTGAGCAACTGATATTATTCAGCATTGATAGTAAAAAAAAAAGTAAAGTGCCCCCCCCCCCCCCCCGTCACGCCAAGTGGCGTATAGGGAAATATGGTGTTAGTGACCCTATATTTTACAGACCTTCAGCACATGGTTTTTGGGGTAATGTGGTCAGTATTACGCCCGTGCTGATTTACTTTCCCAGAAAAAAATCCGGTACCCATTTAAGGCTGGGTGAACCCGGAAGCCGTCGGTTGGGATCGAACCCTACCCCTTGTCCGTGGTAGTCCAGTTCACTAACCACTGAGCTATCGCGGCTCCCTAGCATTCATAGTGACGTTCATAATTTACAATTGTTCAAATAAGCTAACCTGTTTTATATGTTGAGAGTATAGAAATACAACGAAAGAAGGTACACTACTTCTGACTGCAGAAAAAAAATCGGGCATGGGAAATAGACACAGGAATTTAAAACAAATAGTGATTGTTTGTCTATGCAGCGACATTCTGGCTAATTCTTTTCGTTTGTCGGCGCGTAATCGCCATACACAGTGTGTGTACGTTATAGAAGATTTGAAAATAAAAATGTTAGATCTTAGTGACACGTATTATAGGATCTTCGATTTTACAGTCATAAGTGTGTTCGCTTCTGATCAGAAAGATCCAGGTTTGGTTTATAGAAATGACGTTTTCGGACCGACAAGACTCCAGGCTTCACTTAGCCTCTAAAAAGTGGATGTAATATATTTTTATGGGAGGTAAAGGCAGCCTGGCGTAATACCGACCATATTAAAAAAAATATGCCGTGGTCTTATAAAAATATGAGGGAAGTAAAGAATAGTGACACTGTGACCTTCCAGACATGTCGTAAGAGGCGACTAGGAGGTTGATCGATGGCTTGACAAGCTGTCATTGTAAAAAGTATTGTTACGGAAACAGAGCCATCGATTTTAGAAGTGGTGATCTCTGCAATATGTGCCACTTTGGCATGCAAGTTTTCTGTTTTTGAGATTGTGGTTCTGCCCTATGTTTCCACTTCGGCTCGAAAGGACAATTAAATAGACAGATAGATAGATAGATAGATAGATAGATAGATAGATAGATAGATAGATAGATAGATAGATAGATAGATAGATAGATAAATAGATAGATAGACAGATAGATAGACAGACAGACATATAGATAGATAGATCGATAGATAGATAGATAGATAGATAGATAGATAGATAGATAGATAGATAGATAGATAGATAGATAGATAGATAGATAGATAGATAGATAGATAGATAGATAGATAGATAGATAGATAGATAGATAGATAGATAGACAGACAGCTAGACAGACAGACAGACAGACAGACAGATAGATAGATAGATAGATATATAGATATATAGATAGATAGATAGACAGACAGACAGACAGACAGACAGGCAGGCAGGCAGGCAGGCAGGCAGGCAGACAGACAGACGGACAGACAGACAGATAGATAGTAACACATTTATTATACACCTAGCAAGATGTGACAGACATTCGCCTCAGTGAGTGTAGTCGTTTAGGAGTCAGCGACATGTTAATCACAAGGTCACGAATCCTCCTGTCTTGCTCTGTAAAAGACATTTAAAGCCTTTGATATAGTAAAAATAAGTGATTTCGCTTTTCTGGTAATAATTAGTTGTCTAGTTTTTGTAATTGCTTTTCTTTCAGAATACCTTTATTGGATCTTGTGTAAGTCGGGGACGTTTATGTGATTCTGTTGTGGTATTTCTACTATGAATGTGTTACATTAGAAGGATTTATTCTGAACACAATGACATTTTCGTTTTAAATGCCCGGGATAATAACCAAGTATTGTATCCGTAAGTTGCAGTAGCAAAGTTACAGGCTTTGCACATATTCGTATTGATAAAACAGTAGATGTTTTGTGTAGATTTGAAACAATTATTTAAATGTTCCTGTTATCGAGTAACGTATTAACGTAAACTATCTTTACTCCATTTTTTTCTTTATTGGGGTCTGCCGTGAGGACTATAGGACCCTAGAATAACGGCCGATTAGTCCAGTGCAGTCGCTTCGAGGTGTTAGGGTCTGAGTTTTTGTTTGCCTGTTCCACAGTGGAATTTTAGCTACAGTATTGGGAATTTACAGCATTATTTTACTGGAGATTTCCTGAATCGTGTACATTCCACCTCATTCTTAAATTTGAAAGTATATATATAATAAGTTTATATAGTTTATATAAGTTGTCTCACTGCACAGAAACGTAAATTTTTTTAGCTAAAGGTAAACATTTACTTATGAATGATATTTTAGTTGTTAATGCTCAATAAATCAGGAAACAACCAACAATAAGGACAAATCAAATAATAACATAGAGGTAGAAAACTCCAACATCAACGAGCTACTCTTCGCAGATGACCAACGCCTAATATATGAGGATGAAAACCTGCTACAACAGCATTTAACATCTCTAGATACAAGCTGCACAAACTACAGTATGAAAATTAACACAGCAAAAACAGAGGCTATAAGAATAAGCAAATTAAGAAACCCATTAAACATTAAGATCAAAGATAAAGAAATAAAACAAGTAGAGGAATTCAAGTATTTAGGCACAATGTTCACAGAAGATGGAAAAATAGACAGAGAAATTGACATGAGAATACAAAAAGCAAATATTGTCACATACCAGCTTCCACCATTGCTAAGACATCCAAACATTTCTATGGCAGCTAAACAACAAATGATAAATAGCATTTTCATACCAACTTTGTACTACGAAAGTCAAGCATGGATCCTTTCTAAATCACATTTAAGAAAGATCAATACATGTGAGATGCGATGCTTGAGAAAAGTAACAAGCAACACAAGAAGAGATAGAATACCAAATGAAACCATAAGAAAAATGGTAGGAACAAAACCCTGCCAAGAGTATATAGTACAACAACAACTGAAATGGTTTGGCCACCTAGTCAGAATGAATCCTCACCAATCACCATCAAGGGCGTTCTTCTCGAGAATGCATGGAAAAAGATCAAGAGGAAGACCCAGAAGAAGATGGATAGATGCAGTGACAGAGACATGTAACAACAAAGGAAAATCACTAATTCAGACAGTTCGAGCAGCTCAAGAACGACAAATGATATAAACCTCGACACCTTTTAGGTATCACTGAAAAGAGAAAAGAAGAAAAAAGAAGAAGAAGAAGAAGAGGAAGAAGTAGAAGAAGAAAAATGCTCAAAACAAAACAAAATCCAAAAAGATTAGAAAATCAGAGTTTTGGAGGGTGTAATATTCACATTTTAACCACACACGTTTTTGCATGTTAAGATTCAGTTTCTTCTAATCACTTTGAGTGCAATGGAAGGAATATGTGAGTTTTATCGTTCTGGAAAAACACAAATAAACAAATCAACTAAGGTAGCAGTGACATCGGCGCTTTATTGGTCTCGAGCTTCTGTTTGTAGCGTAAAAATTTAAGACAATTATAGAGCCATTTAAAGATTGTGCTAAAGGTATAAAAACTAAAAATAGACAAAGAGACAGGAATGACAATTTCAAAGACACATAAAGCGTTCTAGTTTTGTGTGAAGGAAAACAGACAGAAAACAGAAACACTATTTCTAAGGTTTTACCTGTATTTCTAAGGCAAGTTAGTAGAAGATTTCAGAAAAAAGGGAAAACAAACAAATTGATGATAAAAGAATGGGTGTACCAAGGGACAAGGAATTAAGGCCCACCCCTTCCCTAATGCATGCCATAAAAGTAAAGTAAAGGGCCCCGTCACGCCAAGTGGCGTATAGGGAATGTGGAGTTAGTGACCATAATTTTTATAGACCTTCGACACATGGTTTTTTGGGGTAATGTGGTCGGTATTACGTCCGTGCCACTTTACTTTCCCAGAAAAAATCCGGTACCCATTTAAGGCTGGGTGAACCCGGAAGCCGTCGGTCAGGATAGAACCCGACCTCTTGTCCTTAGTTGTCCAGTTCACTAACCACTGAGCCATCGCGGCTCCCCAGTTCACTAACCACTGAGCCATCGCGGCTCCCCAGTTCACTAACCACTGAGCCATCGCGGCTCCCCAGTTCACTAACCACTGAGCCATCGCGGCTCCCCAGTTCACTAACCACTGAGCCATCGCGGCTCACCAGTTCACTAACCACTGAGCCATCGCGGCTCCCCAGTTCACTAACCACTGAGCCATCGCGGCTCCCCAGTTCACTAACCACTGAGCCATCGCGGCTCCCCAGTTCACTAACCACTGAGCCACCGCGGCTCCCCAGTTCACTAACCACTGAGCCATCGCGGCTCCCCAGTTCACTAACCACTGAGCCATCGCGGCTCCCCAGTTCACTAACCACTGAGCCATCGCGGCTCCCCAGTTCACTAACCACTGAGCCATCGCGGCTCCCCAGTTCACTAACCACTGAGCCATCGCGGCTCCCCAGTTCACTAACCACTGAGCCATCGCGGCTCCCAATGCATGCCACGTTATAGGAAGTGGGAGGGAAAATAGGTGCCAAAAGTACATATTCAATTATAAAAACATAAGCTTCGTGCAGAGATATCAGTTATTTGAGGGTTATCATCATTACACTTCGAACATATACACAGGTTCTCAGATCCCTTCCTCAGCATGTCTTGGTTCAATGACTGACGACTCCAGCTCTGTGTTGCTTGATAAGTACTCTTATCCGTCCACTAAGTATATAGTTTCAGACTATGCCAATCGCAACTCCCACCTCTTTCATCCAAATGAAAGAAGTAGACTCGTTGTTGTCGAAGTCCTGTGCCGTTCCCGGATCTCGATGGGGATTAATGATGTCCGCCCGATCCATTTATTCGACGAGAGCACAGCTAGCCAGCCTGCCGCCCTTTCATTTCCCCGTACTACCACGTGTCCTCGGATGTAGACAAAGGTGATTCTACATATTGTTGACTTCTGCAATGACTGAACCAACTGCCTGCGTACAGAGTCCGCCTCCACTTTCCTTATTATTCGCACCTAATCACTTAGTATACAGGCGTGGGTGTAGTCTTGTGTCTCCAACCAGACGAGAGCTCACAACGTCATCGTCATGCTACTTGTGATCATGATATACACGCCGCTCCTTCTTTGACTGTTCTGTCTGCAGAGCGTGCTGTAAATGCCCATGCTCTCCTTTTGTGCCGTATTACAGATCCACCTGTAAAGATGATGTTTCCTACATTTTATGTCGCGTGTGACAATTCACAAGAGTGTGCCACTGAATGATGCAGGCACAGGTATCCACTCCTCGCTTGTGTTGAAATTGGTAGGCCTACAGACATCAGTGTTGTGGTTTAAGCTATTTGAAAGATATTTGCCGATGACATAAACTAGTGAAGATGTGATGACTAAGCGATTTCAGCAAATGATACGTATGAATAAAAATGTGTACAAAACAGTAAAGCTAAGAATAATACCACTAGGTTTCATAAATCGTCAACATGAATAACTGTCACTAGGTAAAGATAATGTACGAGACTTGAATCGACAAATTAGCACGCGAGTTCATCCACCATATGTGCTTGGCCATAAGTGTTCGGAGACTTCTGGATAGTGTCGCTTCAAGCATTGAAACTTATGATGCCAGACGACATTCCACACCTTCTCAGAGTAATACCCAGAGTGGTACCCATATCTGCCAGCGGCTGGGTCGACTGCGGGTTTTTTTTTTCCGAACCACGAGTACAACTCAAACTGCATCCAGCGAGAATCGAACACGGGTTGTCCGAACGTCGGTAGTCCAGTGATTTTCCCAACTAGGCTACAGAGGCCACCAAACTGTCACTAGTTGCTATAATTATCTGAGTTACCCATCGTGCGTTGAAGTAGATCACAGGTACAAACATAAATACTCTTCTGTGTTCATACAGAGAGCTATTTTGTGCTGTGATGTGTTCTCTACGGTTCACTGGACTCAAGTTTAGCACACATTTAATAGGAAGTGTATCAGAAAACAATGGTTTTCAATGAAGATCCGGTTATGTAGCTCCATTTTTTGTCAAAACTCCAGAGGAAAGCTTTTTAAACGGTATCTGTTGTTCAGCTGCTGCTCTTTTTTCTTGATTCACACGATGTAGTCTCATGTCGTAAACATGTGAGCTAGGTAATACTTTCTTGTGCCACAGTTTCACTTTTTTTCTAGGATAATATTGAAGACTTTTAATGAGGTTTTAATCCAATACTTAAATGAATTTTATTTCAATATAGTCAACTTTTACTTTGCTTCAGCTTGCCATATGATAACATTTTTGGCAGTCAGTAGTTTGGCATGTGAACTATATCTATGCGTGCATTAGAACTGTATCAATGCAGGAGATATCAGCTCTGTCCAAAATGGTGGTGTCTCAGATTTTGTTTTACAACTTTGTGTTATCGGTTTCCTGCTATGTGCAAGTGATTTAACTTATCTTTTTTTTGTTTTGTCTATATACAATCCAGGTTTTCATAGGTTTCGTTTCATTGATATCACCAGCGTACGTAGTTGTCTAATTTTGCATTTAAGGATTGACTTATTGGGCTCTGTGATAAAACTAACAACTCAGATAGTATGGTTTTGTTCTGCTAGTTAGTCTTGACTAGAATAATCATTTTGAGAAGATATCATCAAAGTACAGATCGACTTTAAATATGTCGGCTTATATACAAGAACGGCGCCTCCCAGCACCAGAGCTGAAAGTTGTCATCGACCCACAGCTGATGGCTTGCGCCAGGATCGGTGAACCAGAACCATCCAGACTCTGCTCCACCTCTCCGTGATGCCTCTAGTAACAGACTAGCCTGTCTAGTCTGGCCAAGCGAGTAGGGATCGAAGAGGGAATACAACCCGGTACTCAAAAATGTCATGCTGAAGTCGGATGTGTTGAGCCGAAAGGCGCAAATATCTCAGTTATACTGTAAACCACGACACAACGCAGACACGCCTACTTAACGTCCTTTTAAGGGCGGATGATGACGAGGTACACTCCTTAAGTCATCGGGCGAACGCAAGCAAGCAAGCATATACAAGAACAGTGCAAGTAGAAAGAAACCGAGAAAACTTGTGGAAGTTGTTAGTGTTGAACAGGACAAACAACAACTGCGATTTCGAAAAGAATGCGGAACAAATTAGTACATTAAACGGCTTAATGCTTCTCCTAAGCTGGTGTCAATCTGTGAATGATATCAGGTCAACAAGAAAGTGTCTCTCAACAACGACGACACATTAATTTGTTAGCATAAATTAACCAGCATCAGCCTGCCAACGCGTTATTCATTGGTCTTGGGCTAGCAGGTTTGTCGTCAACTTGTCACGTTTAGTATTCATGGTCACATTTCTGAACTCCCGCACGAGAGTAACCTAAACATTGTTTCTCTACCTGGTTTTCTGTACGGATGTAAATTATTTCCTCCATCTTTTTCTCGTATGCAACTACAATCTACTCAATCATTCATTTGTTTAACCATACACTCACTCGTTAGTCCATCCAATCTATTATCTACTCAACTGTCTATCAGTTCATCCATCAACCCCGTTTATCTCTTCACCCACACATCCATTGTGATTAATTCATCCACCCATAAATTAATGCACCCATTCCTATCCATTCATATATCTATCTATCCACACACCGATCCATCCACCCATCCACTCATTTCATACATCGATCCACCAACCTACCAATCTATCATTCATCCATCCATGTAACTAGTCAACCATGCACCCATCTATCTATCCATTCATCCATCAACTATCCAAACAATCATAGTTGTTAATAAATGAGCGAACTTTCATTGGTGATAAGCTAAATTTGTGATAATTACACATTGTATATAGAATGCTATAAGTACCTTATATTGTTGTTCAGAAATTCAAACTACCTGGAGCTCTCTATTAATCTTTATTTAACACATCAGCCAATGACAGGTATGCTTTAAACATACTTAAGACTAAAGTGAAATGATTGTGTGACCAACCTAGTTTAGATAGTCAATGATTGCAATGACCAATTTTTTGCAAATCAATATGAAATAATAGCAAGTTTAGATTGCTAGCAAAAATGTACTGATAAGGTTTTGTAATTATTCTATTTTTGCAAGGATATTGCTATCATCATCATTATCATCATCATTATCATCATCATCATCATTATCATGTGCCATACCGGTTGGTGTAGGCGATCATGTCCTTCCACAATCCCCCTCTACAATGCATCGTATTAATTCTGTTGTTGACTGTTTTGTATGCCATGACACCAAGCCATCCAGTATTTTCTCTCTTTGTCGTCCGCGATCTCTCTTTCCTTTTATTTTCAAGTTGTAACCAAGTATTCCAACTTTCCTCTTCTCATGATGTGCCCCAAAAATGTTGATTGCTTCTTTCTGATGTTTTTTGAGAGCTCCCCTTTTGTGTTGGCATCTTTGAGAACTTTCTCATTGGTCTTTTTAGCTATCCAGGGAACTTTCAACATTCTTCCGAGAAATCCCATCTCTGTGGCCTCTAATCGTCTTTTCATTTATTTGTCTACTGTCCATGATTCGCTTCCATAGGTCAGAATTGGTTCTAAATAGCACCGATAAACTCTCTTTCTCACTTCTATTGACACGGACCTGTTACATAAGATATATGTCATTTTCTGAAATGCTATTTTGCCCTGAGCTATTCTACTTTTTATTTCTAATGACAAGGACCTGTTACATAAGATATTTGTCATTTTCTGAAATGCTATTTTGGCCTGAGCTATTCAGCTTTTTATTTCTGTTGCTACACGAGTTGAGAAAGTCGAGATGAGTCTGCTAAACCTGAAACCAGAACATATCTGTCTGTATGATCAGGGACATCCGTTCACACTGAAGACAGCCTAAGCTGAGTACCAATGATGCCAGTATGTACTGGGGACATATAAGATATTCACGGGAAATAACGTTTACGGAAAAAGCCACACAGACGTACAGGGACTTTGTAGCAAGAGAAAGCAAAACATTTGGTTTCATGTTTTAATGTTGTGCTTCTATTAATGTTCATTAATTCTTATGATCTTTTTCTTTCCGGCTTTCTGCTATAGGACCACTTAGTGTCGCTACAGACGCTAAGCACTCACATGCTAATTAATGACCTTCGAGAGGCAAAAAGAGTACAGTACTCCGACAACCGTCAGTCCACGTCACCCCTCCGGAATCAGCCCCTCGGATTAAAACGATGGGAGTAAAGATGGGAATTAATTCAGAGGAAGAGGTATGTTTACAGCACGCGGAAAAAAAAAATTACATATAATCAACAGTAGAAAAAAAAACCCGAAAATCATATATGGTCCTGAGCAGGATCTAACCCGTATTCCTTGACACAGCGTCTTGCCACGAAAAGCCAAATGCTAGGGAACACTGAAAACTCAGCTAACTTTTCGTGGCAAGGCGCTGTGCCAAGGAGTACGGGTTAGATCTTGCTTAGGACCATATATTGTTCTTCGTTTTTTTTCTGTTGTTGACTATTTTTTATTTTTTTTTCCGAGTTCTGTAAACAAACCTCTTCCTCTGAATTGATTCGCTGATTATCGCCTCGGAAGTTTCCTCTATAATAATATTCATTTATTATTATTTGTCTTCGGAGTAAAAATGTGTACATCCAGACACGAGATGTGAAGTGTGTACATAAGAAGACTTATCAACTAACACAGAGTCGATGTCGTTAGTCGGTGAACGCTGCGGTACATGCTGAAGAGGGATCTGACCACATTTGGATTTGTTAGGATTGCAATGATTATAACTCACAAATAACTTAATAACCCAATGCTTTTGACGTGCACTAATGAGATATTCGTATTTCCCCTTCCCTATATATGTTCTAAATTGTCAACATTTACACTTATCAATATTTATCCGCATGTAGATTGCTGAAAAGGACTGGCTATCTGCAGATTTAACCGGAAAGGAAAAAGGGCCACTTCAGCAATAAAAATTCATAATTTTTCTATTTTTTTTCCTCTTGATCTATCCATCTTTATTCTTTCAGATTTGGCACCTCTCCCAATAAAAATTCTCTGTCATATGTTTGTGTGTGTGTGTGTGTGGGAGATTTGAGGGAGAGGAAAGGGATTGGGTAGCCTAGAGGTACAGTGTCTGACTCTAGACAGGAAGGGCCGGGTAGCCTAGAGGTACAGCGTCTGACTCTAGGCAGGAAGACCCGGATAGCCTAGAGGTACAGCGTCGGACTCTAGGCAGGAAGGGCCGAGTAGCCTAGAGGTACAGCGTCTGACTCTAGGCAGGAAGGGCCGAGTAGCCTAGAGGTACAGCGTCTGACTCTAGGCAGAAAGGGCCGGGTAGCCTAGAGGTACAGTGTCTGACTCTAGACAGGAAGGGCCGGGTAGCCTAGAGGTACAGCGTCTGACTCTAGACAGGAAGGACCGGATAGCCTAGAGGTACAGCGTCTGACTCTAGGCAGAAAGGACCGGATAGCCTAGAGGTACAGCGTCTGACTCTAGGCAGAAAGGGCCGGGTAGCCTAGAGGTACAGCGTCTGACTCTAGACAGGAAGGACCGGATAGCCTAGAGGTACAGCGTCTGACTCTAGGCAGAAAGGACCGGATAGCCTAGAGGTACAGCGTCTGACTCTAGGCAGAAAGGGCCGGGTAGCCTAGAGGTACAGCGTCTGACTCTAGACAGGAAGGACCGGATAGCCTAGAGGTACAGCGTCTGACTCTAGGCAGAAAGGGCCGAGTAGCCTAGAGGTACAGCGTCTGACTCTAGGCAGAAAGGGCCGAGTAGCCTAGAGGTACAGCGTCTGACTCTAGGCAGGAAGGACCGGATAGCCTAGAGGTACAGCGTCTGACTCCAGGCAGGAAGGGCCGAGTAGCCTAGAGGTACAGCGTCTGACTCTAGACAGGAAGGGCCGAGTAGCCTAGAGGTACAGCGTCTGACTCTAGGCAGAAAGGGCCGGGTAGCCTAGAGGTACAGCGTCTGACTCTAGACAGAAAGGGCCGGGTAGCCTAGAGGTACAGCGTCTGACTCTAGGGAGAAAGGGCCGGGTAGCCTAGAGGTACAGCGTCTGACTCTAGACAGAAAGGGCCGAGTAGCCTAGAGGTACAGCGTCTGACTCTAGGGAGAAAGGGCCGGGTAGCCTAGAGGTACAGCGTCTGATTCTAGACAGAAAGGGCCGGGTAGCCTAGAGGTACAGCGTCTGACTCTAGACAGAAAGGGCCGGATAGCCTAGAGGTACAGCGTCTGACTCTAGGGAGAAAGGGCCGGATAGCCTAGAGGTACAGCGTCTGACTCTAGACAGAAAGGGCCGGGTAGCCTAGAGGTACAGCGTCTGACTCTAGACAGAAAGGGCCGGGTAGCCTAGAGGTACAGCGTCTGACTCTAGACAGAAAGGGCCGGGTAGCCTAGAGGTACAGCGTCTGACTCTAGACAGAAAGGGCCGGATAGCCTAGAGGTACAGCGTCTGACTCTAGACAGAAAGGGCCGGGTAGCCTAGAGGTACAGCGTCTGACTCTAGGCAGGAAGGGCCGGGTAGCCTAGAGGTACAGCGTCTGACTCTAGGCAGGAAGGGCCGGGTAGCCTAGAGGTACAGCGTCTGACTCTAGGCTGGAAGGACCGGGGTTCAAAGCCCACCACAGGTGGTTGTGATTTTTCAAAAAAAAGGAAAAATAAATCCGTGGTTTCCTCGTGACGTTACCCTCCAACGATCGCTTGGGTAGTGAGATCCAATATCTAACCTTCGCAGATAACGGCAATAAACATTTGGCACTCGCGCACGTTAAAGGACCCTTAGCACTTAAAATCGAAAATAGTAGGCCATAAATGTGACAGCTGCTCGACCAAAATTGTGTGAAAAAATCTACCCGCAATGTGGATTCCAGGCCAAACTATGGAAACGTACATGTTGGCCAAAATTTTCCTCGCATTATCTCAAATTTCTCGACCGGGATATCTGAAGATTTATGGACTCTTCTGGTGTGCAGTAATGATGATGATTCTAACAACTACATGCTTTTATAATATCCCAGATTCTCGCTCGTTCTTTATCCCCACTCTATCTCCCTAATTGTCTACTCTCAGAATCTTATTTAAATTTCAGAAAATTAATCATCATCATCATCAAATGTCGTGATATATAGCGTAGGTGGTCATGTCTCGTCACAACTCTCCATCTCGACAGTTATTTATAATTTCTGTTGTTGACCTTCTGCCAAGCCATTCTCTTAAGCTACGTGGTATCTTTTCTCTTTGCTTCCCTATTCTCTTCGTGCCTCAATTTTTCCAGTTGTCACAAAAGTTCTACATGTTCCCTTCACATTACATGATCAAAAAATGATTGTTTCTTCCTAATATTGGAAATTAGCTGTCTTTTTTTTTTTGCTTTGGTCTCTTTCATAACATTGTCATTACTCTTCTTAGCTGTCCACGGTATTCTCAACATTCTTCTGTAAAACCACAATTCTATAGCCACCTGTGATTTTCTTGTCTGCCGTACTATTGCTCTAGATTCACATCAGTATATTAAGACTGGTTTCATATAACATTTAAGAAATATTTTTCTTGTTTCTATTGTCACAATGTATCGTTCTCACGTTTTGCAAAGCTGCTTTTGCCTGAGCTATTCTGCATGTCACCTCTGTTGTACATTTACTATCAGAGATTAACATTGTTCCCAGATATTTAAACTCATTTACCTGCTTTAATATTGTCCCACTATTCTTTATTGTGCATTGCGGTGATGTCTTTTTCTTTGTTGCTACCATTACTTCTGTCTTAGAAAGTTAATACGCAAGTTAAAAAAAACGCATCAATTTAATTACCATATTATCAGGGGGCCTCGGTAGCCTAGTTGGGAAAACCACCCGACTGGACTACCGACGTTCGGACAACCAGTGTTCGATTCCCGCTGGGAGCAGTGTGAATTGTACTCGTGGTTGGAAAAATATACCCCCACGGTCGACCCAGCCGTTGGCAGAAATGGGTACCAGGGTATTACCCCGGGAAGGTGAGGAATGTCGCTTCGCATTTGAGTTTCGATGCTTGAGGCGACACTATACAGAAATATCCGAACATTTCTGGATAGGCGGCCGAGCACATATGGGTGGAAACTCGCGTGCTAAGACGCCGGTTCAAGTCTCGTACTTTATCTTTACTTTACTTTACCATATTATCAGAAGACAAGAAAACAGAACAGAGAATTGAAGCCTTTGAAATGTGGATATTTAGAAGAATAGGTAGAACTGGATGGAAGGAAAAGAAAACAAACGATGAAGTCTTAAAACAACTAAAAATGAAAAGAGAACTACTAAACACAATTCAAACAAGATAAATGTGATTTTTGGGCTATGTTAAAAGACACAACAGCCTACTAAAAGTAATCTTGGAGGGGAAAATACAAAGTAAAAGAGCCAGAGGCAGACCAAGACTAACATGGACGAGTAACATCAAAAGCTGGACAAATCAGCCTATGATAACCTGCATCATCAAAGCAAGAGACAGAGGGAAATAGTGCTCCATGGTAGCCAACCTTCGTTGCAGAGACGGCACTCGATGATGGTTATCAAAAGTATCACTTTTGTTGCAAAGTTCTTCTTCTACTTTTCAGCTCTCTTAGGATGTGTCTTCAACAAACACTTTCCAAGCCGTCCTGTTTCTTGCCTTTCTTTTAAAATCATTTCATGTCTACTTGACCCTTTTCAACTCTGGTTCCACTTGTCATCCAGACAAAAGGTGAGAATACGATCAGGAATCTCTGTTTGCGTCCTTTATCTTCTTGACATGGAACCATAATCTTTCCTGGATGACAGATTTATTTTTGTTTACCTTTATTTCACTTGTTCATGTTTGTGACATTTTTACGGCTATGTTTTTTTAACTGTACGGGATAATCAGTCCCATGCCCAGTCCTACTTAGTCGTCTCTTACAACCATGCCTGATTTGCGAAGCAACTCATGAAAAAAAACAACCAACACAACCCACACAAGTTTGACAAAACAATCATGATCCCTGTCACTACTCTTCACTTTCATAACATAATTAACATAGACCTATTTTGTAACGTTTGTAACATATACTTTTAACCTATCTGTTATGACCTTCCGTGGTGTTAAGTTGACAGTCACGACACGAGGATGGTTATTTTTGTGTTGTACTTTAACACTGAACGGTGGCCAAGTCATTTATTTGTACGCACATTTTATATACGAAGTGGTCTGGGATTTTTTAAAATAAGAAATGAATTTTATTTGACCGTATCTTCAAGTGTCAATGTCCTTTCGAGGTAGGTATAATGTTAAAATCAAACTCATTTATTTGGAAAAAAAGGATAACGGATACAATTTTAAGTGTGATACCTCTTTTTTTTCCTTCACGTTTTATTTCTGTTCTTTTTTCTTTACCTTAGCTTGTTCTTCTTCTGATTTTCTTATTTTGATTATTTTTTCATCTCGTTATTCAGGTGAGCCGTGGTAGCCCAGTAGTTAGTGAGCGAGGCCACTAAGGACACGATTTTCGTTTCGATCCTGATAGACGGCCACTAGGTTCACCCAGCCTTAACGCGTGCCATATATAATATATATATATATTTTTTTTTGGTGGGGTGGGGTGAAGAAAGCAGCACTGGCGGATTACTGACCACATTCCTGTTAAAAAATATGTCCCGATGGTTTAATACCGGAGACTGACAGCGGCTCTAGCGTGGGTGTCCAGATATAACTGAAGCCCGGCATGACTGGTCGACCAGCTGAGTTAAGTGAGATAAACAAAAGACAGAAAGTGACTTCATAGAAAATGAGACTCTTCTCCATCCAGCTACAATTATTTCATTAGACACGTTACAATACCATTTCATCATACTGGCTTTCTGTTTCGCCATTGTTATCGAGTTCAACCTATACTCTTACGTATGCTGACGGACAACAGGTGTATGTTTTTTTAAATACATTTATAAAGAAAACCAATTAATATTGAGGCAGGACAGCAAAGAGGAGCAATGAGAACGTTATGAAAGAGGCCTAAGCAAAAAGAGAGCTAAAATCCAATATTAGGAAGAAACAATCATCATTTTCTGGTCCTGTAATGAGGAGGGAACATCTGGAATATTGGAACAAGTGAAAAAAATCGAGGGACGAAGAGATAGAGGGAAGTAAAGAGAAAAGATACGACAGCTTAAGAAAATGACTTCGCAGAAGGTCAACAACGGAATTGATAAATAACTGCCGAGATCGAAAGTTGTGAAGAGACATGATCACCTACACCAGCAGATAAGGTACCTGATGATGATGATTTGAGGCTTACATTTGCCAAAATAGTTCAAAACAGAGCATGCGATAGGAAGAGCTACCGTTGGTTGTGTGGGGTATCATATACTTTTTATTTTAAATATTTGTTTGTCTTCATAAATTGGACAGCATTTTTAGATGGTGCTTGCAGACAAAGAAAAAACAATCCTCCTTGATTTTTCCACAAAATGCAGTACAAAGATTGTACATTCTAAACAAAATCTTCACTCATGCAATTACTGACGATAAACACTTTCGAGTGATAATAATTGTAATATTTTACTATTACTTTTAAGTGTATCTGAAATATAAAATACTTTCTTCCAGATGATAAGATGATATTGTTGACCCATAGAGGACTCGATTGTCTGCAGATTTTTTTATCAAGAGGAACTTGTCTCTATATCTGATTCAGAATGCAAATATAATCAAATCATAATAGATAATTGAAGTCCAAGAACGAGAGAAAGAGAGAGAGAGGGAGGGAGGGAGGGAGGGAGGGAGAAATAAATAGGAGGAAAGAAAAAGAGGAGAGAAGGACAGAAAGAGGGGAGAGAAAGAGAGGAGAGAAAGAAGAGAGAGAATGAGAGGAGAGAAAGAGGACAGAGAAGGGAAAGAGCGTAGAAAAAACAAGGGGAGGAAGAGAGGAGAGAAAAAGAGAAGGGAAAAAGAGGAGAGAGGTGAGAAGGCGAGAAAGAAAGTGAGGAGAGAAAAGGAGGAAAGAAAGAGATAAGAAAAGGAGATAAAGGAAGAGATGAGTGAAAGGGAGGAAAGAAGGATAAAAAGAGAAAAGAGAAAGTTAGGAGAAAAGGAGAGAAAGAAAAATGGGGGAAAGAGGGAAAAGAAAGAGATAAGAGAAAGAAGAGATAGAGGAGAGAAAGAGAAGAGAGAAAGATAGGAGAAAAGTAGGAGAATCAGAGAGGAGAGAAAAAGAGAGTGGAGAGAAAGAGAGAAGAAATAGACAGAAGAGAAAGATAGAGAGCGAAAAAAGAGTGAAGAGTAAGAGAGGAGAGAGAGAGAGAGGGAAAAGAGATCAGAGAATGAGAGAGGCAGGAGGACCCCACTAGCGTGACGTCAGGGGTCAAGATTCACCCTTTACGAACTATAGACAGCTGACGTAATCCACAGCCAAATACAGATTTACTTAGGCCTGCTGGCAGAGAGGGAATTCCTACAAAACCTCCATCTGGCGTGACATTTTCAGCTTTGCGATGAGCTGTGACTGTTTGCGCCCCTATAACTGAAAACGTCACGTTAGTGTGATTGCAATCAGGTCGTCTCTACAGTTGGCTATGGAAGGAGTGTCTGTGAAAAGTGAATGGTTCAGCCATAGACCGTATCGCAAACAGCTAACACAAAATATGATGGCCCTGATACTTGACCGCGAGCAATCTAAAAATCCTTTCACCAGAGATGATACAAACTTTAAAGAGTTGCAAAATAGATTGAAAAGAAATTGACAACGGAGAGAGAGGAGGCAAATTGTCATCATTACACAATTCGTTGCTCTCTAACAAAATACGAAAGACAGAAGTAAATAGTAAAGAGCCCCGTCACATCAATTGAGGAATATGGTGTGTTAGTGAACTGGGCAACTAAGGTCAAGAGGTCCGGTTCTATCCTGATCGACGGCTTCCGGGTTCTCTATCTGTTGTCCTTTCGAGCCGAAGACGGCACATAGGGCAGAACCACAATCTCAAAAACAGAAACCTTGCATGCCAAAATGGCACATATTGCAGAGATCACTGCTTACTAAAATCTATGGTTCTGTTTCCATAACAATGTATTTAACAATAACAGCTTGTCAAGCCATCAATCAACCTCCTTAGTCGCCTCTTACGACATGCCTGGAAGGTCACAGTGTCACTATTCTTTACTTCCTACATAATGAGGCCCCGGTAACACACGGGAGAGGCTTCCGGGTTCAATCAGCCTTAAATGGGTACCGGATTTTTTCCTGGAAAGTAAAGCGGCACTGGCGTAATACTGACCACATTACCCCAAAAATCATGTGACGAAGGTCTATAAAAATTATGGTCACTAACTCCATATTCCCTAAACGCTACTTGGCGTGACGGGGCTCTTTATCGTACTTTATAGGAGTGAGGGTGACGTGAGGAGTTGCACGAAAGAAATTGAAGGATTACAGGATCAGTAACAAAAAACGCCGTCAAGCATTCTGACCAAAAGTCGAACTATCCTCCTAGATACTGTCATCTGCTCGATGTCTAATGCTAATAATTTGATACATGAAGAGAAAGTCAAAGTGTGTTTAATTTTGGATCATCAAATAATCAGTTTCTTTGTTCTGCTGTGGAGCATAATACACAAATAGCCAGTCCAGCAAGTGAAGACACAGATAGTCAGTCCAGCAAGTGAAGACATAAATAGGCAGTCCAGCATGTGAAAGACACAAATAGCCAGTCCAGCAAGTGAAGACACAAATAGCCAGTCCAGCAAGTGAAGACACAAATAGCCAGTCCAGCAAGTGAAGACACAAATAGCCAGTCCAGCAAGTGAGGACACAAATAGTCAGTCCAGCATGTGAAGACACAAATAGCCAGTCCAGCAAGTGAAGACACAAATAGCCAGTCCAGCAAGTGAAGACACAAATAGCCAGTCCAACATGTGAAGACATAAATAGCCAATCCAGAATGTGACAGACACAAATAGCCAGTCCAACATGTGAAGACATAAATAGGCAGTCCAGCATGTGAAAGACACAAATCGCCAGTCCAGCATTTGAAAGACACAAATAGCCAGCCCAGCATGTGAAAGACACAAATAGTCAGTCCAACATGTGAAAGACACAAATAGTCAGTCCAACATGTGAAAGACACAAATAGTCAGTCCAACATGTGAAAGACACAAATAGTCAGTCCAACATGTGAAAGACACAAATAGCCAGTACAGCATGTGAAAGATCATGTGGTAGAAGGCAACAACAACAAATCAGATAGTTAACAGTTGTCCCTGCGAAATAAAAAAAGAAACATGGTTTTTAAAATTCTCATTGTTTGAACGTCGTTATAAGTACATATATTAAGTTGTGGTGTGACATGATTATTCTAGGCAATACAAGAAGGTAGCCTTCTTGGCAGTGACTCTACTAGTCGGAGATCGCAGACATTGTCTCTATACATGAGATCCTCTGACTGCCATCACGGAGTGGGGACCATAACCGGTACTACTTGTCGGCTGCTCCCACAACATCATATACCACCTGCTCCAATGGCTTCACACAACCCTTTTAAGGGGGCTAAACGGGAGCAAGACAAAGAGGGAACTCCTAAAAGGCATCAGAAAGAAACAATCAACATTTGTCGGGCACATCATGAGAAGTGGAAAGTTGGAATACTTGGTTACAACTGGCAAAATAAAAGGAAAGAGAGATCGCCGACGACAAAGAGAGAAAATACTGGATAGCTTCGTGTCATGGCATGGAAAACAGTCAACAACAGAGTTGATACGATGCACTGTAGATAGAAGAATGTGGAAGGACATCATCGCCTACGCCAACCAGTATGGCACATGATGATGATGATGATTGTTTAAAACAAAATATGAAACTACTGCAGGAAGCCTCGCCGGTGTTAAAAAGTTTGTGCACTTTGCTGAGATTTTCCTATTCAATCAGGCAATAAATATCGAATTATGACAAGTAAATATATAGACTACAATGTTTTTTTTTTCTGTTTTTGAAAGAGACAAGAAAAAAACGATGAGCAGTTATTAAGAAGTTTTACATTAACAACTGCATCTCATTGAGGACGAGACGAGTTGAGTTCTTGACCGAAGGACATCTCACTGGACAAATTTGACATTTATACAATTTGTTTCTATCCTCAAAATATTGCATTACTTTATTGTGAGCTATAACCATGCGTGATATAAAATAGGGAATTTACTTTAGTTGAAGCAGAGGACAAGAACTATATGAAATCTAGAATTGGTTGACCTGAAACTATAACTATATAAGCCTACTATATGAAATAAATTATGAGTTTGACTAACATGAAGATGTAACTATGGATTATGTGTAAGCGTTAAACTTACTTGAAACTACATGTATGCGTTATATTAGGGGTAGGCAACCTTTTATTTTCTGAGGGCTAGGTCTGAAAACTATGAAGACGCAGAGGGCCAGATACCATCACCTAATGATGCCATTACATAAATTACTTAATTTGAATTCACATGAAATTGTAATGTGACATTTACTACTGATGGACAGTGGAAGACAGAAAAGAGAGTTGAGTTAAAGGGACAGTGGTACAACATAAAGGTCCCGGGGTAGGAAGAGATAATTCAGCAATAAAGTATAAATAAAAAGTTTACCGGTTTAATGAGGGGGCTGTGCCGCAACTTCACGCACAAAGTTGTCCATGTTTAGTGATATTGATTAATAGCAATGTGTAATTTAGAAAAAATAAATTTATGTCAGTTAAACAATCTCTTGCTTTTAATACGCGTACGTTAAAAAAAATGTTTGATAAACATAAGTGCTACCAAAACAGTGAAGAGTTTTGGGGAATTTGATTTAATCATTGGATATTGTTCTCGTTTTATTTATTCGCACTAGACCAGATGGCTCACTGTTCAACCTAGCACGACTAAGAGCAAAAACCAAAACAAATGTTGCCCTACTTAAAGAATTTTTATTTGCTGACGATGCAGCCCTAGTCGCTCATAGAGAGGCCACCCTACAGTCGCTGATCAACAACCTGGATAAAGCATGCGACCTTTTTTCACTGTCAATTAATGTTCAGAAGACAGTAATACTAAATCAAGGTGACTTCAAACCTCTATCTATTACTCTAAAAGACTGCCCACTAGAATCAGTACAGAAATTTACATATCTTGGATCCACAGTTACGCAAACCATCTCTCTTGATGAAGAAATAAACTGTCGAATTGGTAAGGCAGCTACGACCTTCGGCAAACTCACAAAAAGGGCATGGACACGAAACTAACTCGAAAGACTAAACTCCTAATATATCAAACACGTGTGCTTAGCACACTACTATATGGATCCGAAACCTAGACAACATACTCAAACCAGGAAAAAAGACTAAATGTCATCCACATGCGATGTCTCCGCAAAATAATGCACATCGAATGGCAAGACAAAATAACCAACTTAACTGTCCTGCAACGTGCTAAGACCCTAACAATCATGTCGATGCTCAGAAGTCGAAGGCTAAGATGGCTGGGGCATGTCCAACGGATGGAAGAAAAACGCATTCCTAGGCAAATACTATATGGCGAGCTAAAACACGGAAAACGACAAATCGGCAGACCTAAACTACGATATAGAGATATCTGCAAATCATCTCTGAAAGACTTCTCCATCTGTGAAAACGACTGGCAACATCTGGCAAGTGATCGCACATCATGGAGAGCATGTATAAGGAACGGTATAACAACATTTGAGACTGTGCTAAGACAGGACGTAGAAGAGAAGAGACTCATGAAAAAGGATGGTAAACCCTGTGGATCAGCGAGCCTGACTTGTTCATTATGTGACCGCGTGTGTTTGTCAAACATTGGTAGAATTAGCCACGAGAGAAGTTGTTCGGCAAAAACAATACCTCAAAAAAATACGCAATAGCCTCCACTAGACCGTCTGACAAGACGAAAAGGGCCATATATATTGTTCCCGTGGGAAATAAGATGAATAGAAGTCCAGTATTTTAGAGTCGTCTCCCACCCCCACCCCCCTTTTTATTTCAGAATATTCAATTCTTGCATGTCATTAACTGCCATTTGTATCTTTACCGGAGCAGCATTTACTTCGATATTAAATAGTGCTGATAAATATTCTATTTTGTTGTTGTGAGCAAATTCTTTGAAACGCTCCATGAATTGGCAGTAAACATCTGTAATGAGGTCAGCTTAGTTGATGAAATTATTAAGAGTTTTCTTGTGCTCTCTAAGCTTTGCAAACCACATTAGGATTTCCTTCACACAGTTTAAGGTTTTTTTTCTGGAAAGCGTTGACATGCCCGCAACGTTTGTTTATCAGTTGTCCTTGTGTTTGTGACTTTAGATTAAGGTAATTAAAATGGTGAGTCATGTCAACCCAAAACGCCAGCTGGAAGATCCACTAAAGGTTCGATAATTCTCTCACCGTACTACCCTTTATGTCCATGAAAAGTTTGACACAGTACTTTAGCAGCTGCTTCGAAACATTCTTTCCCAAATTCTTCAAAGGAAAATGGTTTCAAACGATTCGCAATTTTTTCACTAATAATATATCTCACACAAACAGTTATCTCTGAATATTTATTTACATTGTAAAACATACAATGTTGACCGTTTAATGACTTCTTTAAATGTGTTGAGGTTGTATTTTTTTTAAGAACAGACATTTCTTCCTTACATATTAAACACACGGGGTTATTGCTATATTGAAAAAAAGGAAAGTTCATCTTTCATGAAAAGTACGAAATTCTGTAGCTACTTTCTTCCTTGTGCTCGATAGTGCCATTGTGTAATTGTGACAACCAAGTTATTAACTTTAATTACATTTCTATTTAATTACAAACTTCAATACATCTGTCCACCACCGCAATTCACAACACCTACCAAAACAGATGCGAAAGGCAAGGCGCACAATCTCTTTGATCTGTCGCAGGATTACCGTCGAATCAAAGTCCCCTTATTTAACTTCCAGCCCCGGTGTATTATAATACCACGCCGTCAACTTCCATAATAACGATCTTTTAGCCATTTGTGATATTAACAAAAAAAAAAAAAGGCTGCATCATTCTTGTGAACTTGACTAATCAGCGATATTAAATGAACTGCCCGGTGGCGTAGTCAAGTCCATCGTCAAAGACAATGAACTTGCAGTCTTGGCTTGTAATAGGTAGCAACTAACAGATCGAAGATACCATAAACATTATTTCGCTTTGGCGAATTCCAATCACAATTACAATTTGTTAACGGGTTCTGAATTTGTGTGCATTTATGTGTTAATTTTTATTTTAATATTTTTTTTAGCTCAGGGAATGGAGTGTATAGTAATGTTCAAATCAAGCACAAGGGTCGGTCAAAATAGGTTGCGTGCCGATTTTTGTCCATCTCTGTATTATAGGACATTTAAAAGTAAAAAAAAAAAGTACCCCCGTCACGCCAAGTGGCGTATAGGGAATATGGTGTTAGTGACCATACATTTTACAGACCTTCAGCACATGATATATGGTGTAATGTGGTCGGTATTACGCCCGTGCCGCTTTTCTTTCCCAGAAAAAAAATCCGATACCCATTAAGGCTGGGAGAACCGGAGCCGTCAGTTGGTATCGAACCCTACCTCTTGTCCTTTGTAATCCAGTTCACTAACCACTGAGCTATATATCAGACATTTGCTCAAGGCAAAATGTCTCCAGAAAAGCAGTTATAAGAATACCTTGAATAATAAGAAAGAATAACGAAGGCATGCTAAACGCACTGCTTATTGATGACATCTGGCTTATAAACAATATCTTATACTGCAAAATTAAATACATCGACTACGTTAAAAGACACAGAATCTATTTTTAAGAAAGAGGGAATGGAAGGCATGGTCCAGAAAAATGATCCAAGTGTGGACCAAGAAGAAGGTGATTTTAAGAAAACAAAGAGATCTTGAACCTGAGAACAGAGAAAGTGGGAGATCTTAGTAGAGACATAGATTGACGTAGACCGACTGTGATAAATGCAGCATTCTGTAAAAGGAAATGACACTAGATAAAATGAAATCACTGATTTACTTTAAGTGAAGCTACGAAATAAATCTTCTTCTTCTTCTTCTTCTTCTTCTTCTTCTTCTTCTTCTTCTTCTTCTTCTTCTTCTTCTTCTTCTTCTTCTTCTTTCCTTCCTCATTTGCCTTTCAGCGTCGAGGGGAGATATAATTTGCAGTCTTTTGCTCTTCTGTTCGCCTCTGCTGCTGTTATGTTTCCTAGTGCTTCTAATATTCAATCGACCCATCTTTTTCGTGGTCGACCCTTGGGTCTGGTGTTCTCACAACGTTTGTTGAAGGCTCGCTGTGTTGTGTTTTGTTCTTTCTGCCTTGTCACGTGGCCAAACCATTTTATATGTTGTTTCCTTATATATTCTACGGCGGGGGCTATTCCTAGCTTTTTTTTTCTCAGTTCTTCATTTCTGATCTTATCTCTCAGACAGTTTCCTATCATTCGTCTAACACATTTCATCTCTGTAGATGTTATTTTTCTTATTGTTCTTGCATCTAGGGTCCAAGTCTGGCATTGGTAGCACAACGTTGGGATGAAGATTGTATTGTATAGTGCTCGTTTTGCCTCTAGAGTTATTTCCTTGTTGGACAGTAGTGGTGATAACTGTCCGATGATTTGACAAGCTTTGTTGCATCTTGATTCTATCTCTGCTGTTTGGGAATTATCGTTTGTCATTAGACATCCTAGGTATTTGAATTCCTCTACTTGTTTTAGTTACGAAATAAATAGTTGTATGAAACAATTAATTTCATTGACTTGAAGTTATGACCCAGTGTTTTATGAAATTACGGACTTAACTCACATGAAGCTACACACTCGGGCACGTGGAAAAAAAATACATATGCATGCAAAAAATACACATGTATGAACAGACGAAAGTAAAGAAAAGAAGACTTTATACCAGAGTAGATAAATAACAGAAATATACTGCACTCTGAACTTGCTATGTAAAAATACTCGTTTTACCACACAAAATTAAATAGATCAAGGCTGGCTTATTCAAGAGGTAAACAAAGGTGTTCTCTGCACATACAGTTTCACAATCTCAGTTTCGTGCAATTGGAAGGTTGCATTTGCATATACCGTAGATCCAGCGGTGTATCTAAAGTAGTTTGCATCAGGAGTGAGACTTTCCTACGATGACTACTAAGTTTATCTTCTCTCAGACATGTACCCCATTCACACATTTGCTTTGTGTCGCCAGAAATTTAACCAGTCTATTTAAAAAAAGAAACATGCTAGATTTTCCAAATCTAATGGCCCACTTTTAACCTTCGTGTTAGATAATGTCAAATACCAAAACTTGAGCCCATTCATGCCCAAATCACGTGACATCACTCATGATGCCAGGCGGAGAAATAGATTACTATAAAGTAAGTAATAGTAAGATAGAACACGGTTGTTTGTTTTCATAGATTACTATAAAGTAAGTAATAGTAAAATAGAACACGGTTGTTTGTTTTCATAGATTACTATAAAGTAAGTAATAGTAAGATAGAACACGGTTGTTTATTTTCATAGATTACTATAAAGTAAGTAATACTAAGATAGAACACGGTTGTTTGTTTTCATAGATTACTATAAAGTAAGTAATAGTAAGATAGAACACGGTTGTTTGTTTTCATAGATTACTATAAAGTAAGTAATAGTAAGATAGAACACGGTTGTTTGTTTTCATAGATTACTATAAAGTAAGTAATAGTAAAATAGAACACGGTTGTTTGTTTTCATAGATTACTATAAAGTAAGTAATAGTAAGATAGAACACGGTTGTTTATTTTCATAGATTACTATAAAGTAAGTAATACTAAGATAGAACACGGTTGTTTGTTTTCATAGATTACTATAAAGTAAGTAATAGTAAAATAGAACGCGGTTGTTTGTTTTCATAGATTACTATAAAGTAAGTAATAGTAAGATAGAACGCGGTTGTTTGTTTTCATAGATTACTATAAAGTAAGTAATAGTAAGATAGAACACGGTTGTTTGTTTTCATAGATTACTATAAAGTAAGTAATAGTAAAATAGAACACGGTTGTTTGTTTTCATAGATTACTATAAAGTAAGTAATAGTAAGATAGAACACGGTTGTTTATTTTCATAGATTACTATAAAGTAAGTAATAGTAAAATAGAACACGGTTGTTTGTTTTCATAGATTACTATAAAGTAAGTAATAGTAAGATAGAACACGGTTGTTTGTTTTCATAGATTACTATAAAGTAAGTAATAGTAAAATAGAACACGGTTGTTTGTTTTCATAGATTACTATAAAGTAAGTAATAGTAAGATAGAACACGGTTGTTTGTTTTCACATCAAAGTGATATTTTCGTTATAATCTTTGACATTTTCCCGCATCTTTTGATGAAGATATCCTGAACTAAGTACATTCCCCTCATTTTAATGAGGAATAGTGTATTGTAGCAGTTCCAATACGTGACACTATCATTATCATCAGATACCGTGCCTGCTCGCGTAGGTGATCAAGTCTCTCCACAACTTTCGATCTCGCCAGTTATTTATCATTTCCGTTGTTGACCTTCTGCCAATCCATTCTCTTAAGCCGTCTGGTATCTTTTCTCTTTGCTTCCATCTATCGCTCAATTTTCCCAGTTGATACAATATATTCCAGCTGTTACCTTCTCATTTGAATGACCAACAAATTATGATTGTTTCTTCATAATAATGACTATTAGCTCTCCTTTTTACTGTGGTCTCTTTCAGAACGTTTTCATTACTCTTCTTAGCTGTCCATGGTATTCTAAAAATTCGTATGGAAAGCCACATTTCTGCAGCCTTCAGTGAATTTCCAATTTTTTTTTTAAATTAGCAGAGCCAGCCGTAAACAAACCGATCGAAGACAACAGAAAATCACCATCGTAATTTCTTGGTACAATCATGAATCGACACAATAATAATATGTGACATCAAATACACAACGCACACTCTTTAGTTGAAGCGAATATTTATCTATGAATGATATTTTAGTAGCTAATGCTCATAACAAAAAAGATCAACGATTGGCAAATCTGAGAGTTCAGCGAATGTAATATTCAATTTTTAACCACAGAAGTTTTTACACTTTCATATTGGCTTAACATATGGGAGATGCACCACAGAAATAAAAAGCAGAATAGCTCAGGTCAAAATAGCATCTCAGAAAATGAAAAATATCTTATGCAACAATCTATGTCAATAGAAATAAGAAAGAGAGTTCATCGGTGCTATATAGAACCAATTCTGACCTATGGAAGCGAATCGTGGACAGTAGACAAACAAATGAAAAGACGATTAGAGGCCACAGAGATGGGATGTTTCAGAAGAATGTTGAAAGTTCCCTGGACAGCTAAAAATACCAATGAGAAAGTTCTCAAAGACCCCAACACAAAAAGTCAGCTCATAAAAAAAACATCAGAAAGAAACAATCAACAATTTTAGGGCACATCATGAGAAGAGGAAAGTTGGAATACTTGGTTACAACTGGCAATATAAAAGGAAAGAGAGATTGCGGACGACAAAGAGAGAAAACACTAGATGGCTTGGTGTCATGGCATGGAAAGCAGTCAACAACGGAACTGATACGATGCACTGTGGATATAAGATTGTGGAAGGACATGATTGCCTATACCAACCGGTATCGCACATGATAATGATGATTAGCTTCTTCCAATCGCTTTGAATGTGAACTAGAAGCAGCATGTGTATATTATATTTCCGAAAAGCCACAAATCAGCATATCAACTGAAGTGTCAGTTACAGGCAACTCTCAGAAAGACACTCGCTAAATCGTGGGCTAATGAAATATGTCAATTTTATTTTCTGTTGCAGATAGCAATGCATTAATTAGAGTTCTGTTTATTTTTTTCTTATTAAAAAATGAACATTTGAGAAAATAAATAAACTACTTGTTGAGAGTCATTTAAAGGCAGAATGACAACTTCAAAGATATGCTCAAGATAACTTTACTAAGTGGAGCTACAAGACAACAATTTTTCTCTTATCTCAAAAGTATGTTCCCTCAAAATGTTTGACTAACTCTAATGTTCTAAGTTGATAAAAATATGTTTAAAGCAAAATTGTAAGTAAAGTAAAGTACCCCCGTCACGCCAAGTGGCGTACAGGGAAATATGGTGTTAGTGACCCTATATTTTACAGACTTTCGGCACATGATTTTTGGGGTAATGTGGTCGGTATTACGCCCGTGCTGCTTTACTTTCCCAGAAAAAATCCGGTACCCATTTAAGGCTGGGTGAACCCGGAAGCCATCGGTTGGGATCGAACCCTACCCCTTGTCCGTTGTAGTCCAGTTCACTAACCACTGAGCTATCGCGGCTCCCAAAGCAAAATTGTAAAGAATTTAAATTCACCCCGAAAGGCGTGTACAGAAAATGGTGTTAGCTCACTACAGGTGATCTGGTCAGTATCAACTCCAAACCGTCCCACGATTAAAAAAAAATAATAATAAGGCACCCATTTTCAGAGACTAGGTGAACCCCGAAGCTGTATCAGTTCATGAAACAACACTGAAGATTCAATTCGGTAGCGGGCGTACTAACTACTAAGCCATCACCACATTAACATATATGTATGCTGCATTGACATTTTTTAAAGACATTACTTAATTGATTCTCAAGTAAAATGGATAGTTCCATCCTGAATGAATGTTTTATATCTGAGACGTTCAATAAGTTTCTCAAGCGAGAAACTGGGTGGTCAAATTGAGCTAATCTCATCGATCTCGGCAAATCAGGCAACCTGGGTCCGAATCATAGCTCGGTCATTTGGCTTTTATTCTCTATCACCATAGAACAAGCCACGAAGTAAGAAATAGAGGGGAGGGGGAGGGGGGGATAATAACAATCGCAGTATTGGTAGCTATACCCTAGCCCCTTCACCCGGTCAAAGCATAGAACAACCCACGAAGTAAGAAATAGAGATATAATAACAATCGCAGTATTGGTAGCTATACCCTAGCCCCTTCACCCGGTCAAAGCATAGAACAACCCACGAAGTAAGAAATAGAGATATAATAACAATCGCAGTATTGGTAGCTATACCCTAGCCCCTTCACCCGGTCAAAGCATAGAACAACCCACGAAGTAAGAAATAGAGATATAATAACAATCGCAGTATTGGTAGCTATACCCTAGCCCCTTCACCCGGTCAAAGCATAGAACAACCCACGAAGTAAGAAATAGAGATATAATAACAATCGCAGTATTGGTAGCTATACCCTAGCCCCTTCACCCGGTCAAAGCATAGAACAACCCACGAAGTAAGAAATAGAGATATAATAACAATCGCAGTATTGGTAGCTATACCCTAGCCCCTTCACCCGGTCAAAGCATAGAACAACCCACGAAGTAAGAAATAGAGATATAATAACAATCGCAGTATTGGTAGCTATACCCTAGCCCCTTCACCCGGTCAAAGCATAGAACAACCCACGAAGTAAGAAATAGAGATATAATAACAATCGCAGTATTGGTAGCTATACCCTAGCCCCTTCACCCGGTCAAAGCATAGAACAACACACGAAGTAAGAAATAGAGATATAATAACAATCGCAGTATTGGTAGCTATACCATACCCTAGCCCCTTCACCCGGTCAAAGCATAGAACAACCCACGAAGTAAGAAATAGAGATATAATAACAATCGCAGTATTGGTAGCTATACCCTAGCCCCTTCATTTCACCCGGTCAAAGCATAGAAATGCGATGCTGTAAAGCTGATGATGACGGTAAAAGGAAAAAGATGGTTTGGTTACGGTAAGTGATGGACAACACAAATCAAATGTCGTTGCAGCTTAATAGGCCTTCATCAGGAAAAAATAAACAACACATTCACAGATATATAAGCAAATAAAATTAACACTATGTAATTAACTAATAATGCATTATTTCTTTGACGCCGTCATCTCTATTTTTGTTTGTTTATTTTTGTATGCTTGTCATTGTTGTACTTTCATTACTTGATGATTTATTTGTGTTGGAATAACACTAGCAGGAGGAAGCAGGCTACTCTACCTGTAGGTGGGTGAACCTTCACACAGCTCTCCCTAACTTTCCTGTGACGCTACCCGGAACGAAATATACAGACGAACAAAGAGGACGAATGTCTTAACAAACATGTTTTCCAGCCAGAAAAGAGTGTAACTTAAGATATAGGTTACACGTTGGCTTCTCTCACGTTGCAATAATGCAGAGGCTTTCTGTAAGCTTTGAACCTGGCAATGTACGACAATCCAAGAGGATACCTCTTTACCTTTTAAATCGTGAATGTTTATTGTTATTCTTCTATCCTGTCCTGCTTTGCATATATGCAGATACAAACACGCGCGGGGTGCTTGGAGGAATACAAGTTCACATATGAGTATGTGTGTGTATATATATATATATATATAAAGTATGTATGTATATGTAAAAAGTTATTGAGTGCCTTCTCCTCATCGAAGGTTGACTATCATTCCATTATGTGTTTTGATTTGATGGTTCAGATTGTCATAGACTGACTTGTGCAGTTTTTTTTTTTATGTTACGCATCCATGTTAGTCTTGGTATGTTTCTGCCTCTTTTACCTTGTATCTTCCCTTCCAAAATTACTTTTATTAGGCTGTTGTGTCTTTTAACATGCTCCAAAAATCTAATTTGTCTTGTGTTTAGTAGTTCTCTTTTCCTTTTTAGTTCTTTTAAGACTTTATGTTTTCTGTTCTTTCAATCCAGTTTTTTCTATTCTTCTATAAATCCACAATTCAAAGGCTTCAGTTTTCTATTCTGTTTTCTTGTTCAATGTCCATATTTGTGCACAATATCATCATCAACATGTACCATGCCGGTTGGCATAGGCGATCATGTCCCTCCACAATCTTCTATCTACAGTGCATCGTATCAGTTCTGTTGTTGACTGTTTTCCATGCCATGACACCACGCTATCCAGTATTTTCTCTCTTTGTCGTCCGCGATCTCTCTTTCCTTTTATTTTGCCAGTTGTAACCAAGTATTCCAACTTTCCTCTTCTCATGATGTGCCCGAAAAATGTTGATTGCTTCTTTCTGATGTTTTTTAAGAGCTCCCTTTTTGTGTTGGCCTCTTTGAGAACTTCCTCATTGGTCTTTTTATCTGTCCAGGGAACTGTCAACATTCTTCTGAGAAATCCCATCTCTGTGGCCTCTAATCGTCTTTTCATTTGTTTGTCTACTGTCCATGATTGGCTTCCTTAGGTCAGAATTGGTTCTATATAGCACCGGTGAACTCTCTTTCTCATTTTTATTGACATAGATTTGTTGCATAAGATATTTTTAATTTTCTGAAATGCTATTTTGGCCTGAGCTATTCTGCTTTTTATTTATGTGTTGCATCTTCCAACTGATGTTATAACTGTGCACAAGTATTTCAAATGTTGCACTTGTTTCAGATTTGTCTTGTTTATTTCTATGCTGCATGATGGTGATGATTGTTTCTTCGATATAACCATTACTTCTGTTTTCTTACTATTGACTGAGACCTTTCTTGTTGCTTTCTTTTACTATTATATCTATCATTTCTTGTAGCTCATTCTCTGTCTCTGCTATTAAGACTGTGTCATCCGCATATCGCAAATTATTTATGTTGTGACCGTTGACTTCAATTCCTTTTTTTGTCTACTACTGATCTCATAATATGTTCACTGTAAAGTGAAAACAAATCCGGCGACAGAACACATCCTTGCCTGACTCCTTGCTTTATATATTGAAATTGTCCTGTTTGGTTGTTAATTCATATAGCTGCTGTTTGTTGCCAGTACATGTTTTTTTATGATTCGCAGATCCTTGCCATCAATGTTTAATTTCTCCAGGAGATTTATTATTTTCTACTTTACTTTGTCAAATGCTCTTGTTTAGTCTATAAAGCACATATATAGATCTTTCTTCACCTCTATAGATCTTTCTATCAATGTTCTTAAGATGTATATTGCATTATTGGTGCCTTTCCTTCCACAAATCCACATTGTTCCTCACTTATTTCTGGTTTTATTTTGTTCCTTACACGTCTCATGATGATTCTTAGTAATATTTTAGTCATATGGCTCATGAGACTAATAGTGCGATGGTCTTCACAACCAGTGACGCATGATATCTTCGGTATGGTTACAAAGATAGATTTTAGTAGATCTTCGGGTATGTGTCCAGTGTTATATATGTCATTAAGTAGTTTTGTTATGACTTGTACTCCCAGCTCTCCTAATGCATTTATCTCTTCGATTGTTATATTGTCGGGACCTGGAGCTTTGCCTCTTTTCATGTGTTGAATTGCGTCCTCCACTTCACTCTGCATTATTGGTGGTCCTGTGTCTTCATTTGAATTGTTTAATTCTGGTTTTTCATCATCATAGAGTTGACTGATATATTCTGTCTATCTTTCCATTGTCTTCTCCTGTCCCATTATTATATTTCCTTCCTTTGATTTCACACATCCTGAAACTGACTTCTTTTCTTCCTGTTAATTCATTTAACTGATTATGCATACATTTTGAATCTTTCTTTTGTTGATTTTCCATTTCTTCACGTTTCTGTTTTAACTATCCCACCTTTGCTTCACTGCACTTGTTTTGGATCTCTTTGTGCAATATTTTGTATGTCCGTTCTTCTTTCTTATGTTTTCTTCTTTCGTCCATTAGTTGTAATATTTCTTCTGTCATCCATTTCTTTTTGTTGATTCTTTTAGTCACTGGTATTACTTCTTTTGATGTTTGTTGAATCGATTGTTTGAGCATTTTCCACTGTTCCTGGATGTCCTGTACTTTCTCAATAGCATTATATCTATTTTGTACTATCGTGCTGTACTTATCGTTCATCTGTTTATCTACTCTTAGCATATCTAGTTCTAATTATATATTTCTTGGTGATTTCTGTACCTTCCGCAGTTTTATTCGTATATTTCCAACTACTGGTACATGGTCACTATTGCAATCTGCTCCTGGCCTTGTTTTAACAGATGTTAGCCCATTCCTGAATCTTCTCTGTACCAGTATAAAATCAATTTGATTGTGTACTTTTTTGTTTGGGCTTTGCCTTGTCCATAGTCGCCTAGGGTGTTGTTTGAACAAGGTGTTGTCTATGATATTTCATGTGTCTTTGCCCAATCTATCAATCTATCCCCTCTATCATTCGTTTCTCCAAGGCCATGCCCCCCACCTCCCCCCCAGTCACATTTTGCACTTTAGCTGTTCCTACCTTTGCATTGAAATTCCCTGATAAAATAGTTATTTCTTGGGATTTACACTGTTCCGTGGTCGCCTCTAGCTCTTCATAAAAAGCGTCAATGTCTTCTTCTTCGCTATTACTTGTTGGTGCATAAACTTGAATTATGTTAATATCCATTGGTCTGCCTCTCAATTTTACTAGCAGAATTTTGTCTGATACTGGCCAAAACCCTTTCACTGTTTTTCTTCTTTCTCTATCTAAAATGATGCCTACTCCTCTTTCGTGTGTGGTTCCCCCCAGAGTAAATTACATTTCCACTGTAGCGATGTAATAATCCTGCTCCTTTCCATCTCATTTCAAATAGTCCCAAGATGTTCAATTTCATTCTCTTCATTTCTTGACTGATGTTTTCTAGTTTTCCAACCTGGAATGCTGATCTAATGTTCCAAGTTCCTATTGCTAGTGTAATTTTATTTTTATCAGCATGTGACGATTGCGTGTCAACTGTAGCACATGACGCTCCCTACCGGACGAGGTGGCTGTGAAGTTCCCATTAACGTCGTTAGCTGTAAATATAAAGTTGTGGTTTGTCATGAATAGTATAGGCAATATAAGAAGGTAGTTTGCCATTCCTTTCCTTCTTGGCAGTGACTGTACTAGTCGGAGATCGCAGCCATTGTCTCTATACATGAGATCCTCTGCCTGCCATCGCGGTGTGGGGGACCATAACCGACACTACTTGTCGGCTGCTCCCACAACACCATCCACCACCTGCTCCAATGGCTTCACATAACCCTGATAGAGGGGCTAAACGGGAGCTCCACCTTGCCCAAGGGTGTCTCGAAGACTAGCGGAGGAAAGGAGACGTCTTACTCCTCATTTGGTAGGGCAGAACTCTACCCCGCTATCCTTGCAACATACATGAATATATAAACGATATACCAATTTGCTATTCTTAGTTTAATCCTGGTGTTTTGATGTTAGTACACTTTTCATGGCATTAAAATTACTTTTTGGCATTCCTATTCTTTTGTTTATTTCAGTTTTACATTTTCCACAATTGATTATATTGTATGTCCCTGGTAGTTGTAGCTCTGTACTATCTCCAGGTCTATTTCTTGAACTTTGATATTTTATTTGTAGGTTTTGAGTATTTTCTTTGCTTATGATCATAGTTTTAGTCTTGTTAAGGAAACAATTATATTCACTCAAAATTTTGCCATTAGGGACTTCGTTAGAGATAGTAATCTGGTGCACGGAAACAAAACCAAATATAGTAAGTCAAAAGTTTTGATAAACAGAGCTGTAAATTTATGTACAGACACGATCACCAATCAGGCACGGAACGTGATAATGATAATTTGTTTTTGTCAAAGACGTGATCTTTACACTGTGCAAATAGAGAGAGAGAGAGAGAGAGAGAGAGAGAGAGATAGATAGAGAGAGAGAGAGAGAGAGAGAGAGAACAAATACCAATGACATTTAACCCCTCGCACATCTTCAAGTGTTTATTGTCATTGCCTCGTTTTCACCTAAGGTTGAAGTTTGTACATTTTAGAATGTACTCTCCACAACCTCCCCACTGCCCCCCCCGCGTCCTAAAAAATCCATGATATGTTTCTCTTTTAACATATTTATAAATAAATGCATAAATGGTTTTCATATATAAGACTGCACTTCGCAGTATTCTTAATTACAGAGAGAATCTGAACATTATTCTGCAAAATTTATCTCCTGGTAACTCAGCATTGTGGTTCATTTCATGTTCAAATAGGGCCTATACCATTTTCGAAGGAAATTAGAAACGATTTGGAGTTTTTCTTTTGTCAACGCGACCCCTAATTTTAAGGTAAGTGAAATCGAATGCCTAGACCAGCAGGTGACGAACTATAAAATGTAGGTTTCATGTTCTAGTTGTGCTCGTAATAGAACATTTAGTAAATCAAAACGAATATGGAACCCTAAATAGACCAGTAGGGAGCCGCGGTAGCTCAGTGGTTAGTGAACTGGCTACAAAGGACAAGGGGTAGGGTTCGATCCCAACCGACGGCTTCCGGGTTCACCCAGTCTTAAATGGGTACCGGATTTTTCTGGGAAAGTAAAGCGGCCCGGGCTTAATTAATACCGACCACATTACCCCGAAAATCATGTGCCGAAGGCCTGTAAAATTTATGGTCACTAACACCATATTCCCTATACGCCACTTGGCGTGACGAGGGTACTTTACTTTTTTTTAAATATAGGCCAGTGCTAGGGGAAAAAATAAAATAAAAAAATAGTTTTAAATGCCTACTATTGGTCGTTTCAAATCTAAATGTTCACGATTAACATGAAATATCTCCTCTTTCCCTGCACTTACAAACTTGATTTTTTGCATCTGGCCTTGTTTTTCCAAGGTCCCACCGATTTCACAAAATTTAATGATGTAGGAAGTATGCTTCATCATGAAGCAGCACTTTCCTTTGATCTCAGTGAATTTACGGATCTTTTTGCTCCTGGAGAAAATAATTTACCGTACATTAATGGAAATCAGCTTCTCGACATAGGCGTCTCTACACAACTTGAAAGTTGGAGGCGTTTATCAACTGTTTACTTTCTATTGTTTACTTTCTTTAAAATACTATGAGAATGTCAATGTTATAGCCTTTACAGACGGTCTAAAACAAATCAGCGTATAAACAGTTCCATTAATGAAAACTATTTAAACAATATACAACAAAGAATACATTAAAAAAATTAATTATCCGTTGCGAGCGATAACGAGCATGACATATCAAGCAAAGTTATTGTTTATGGGTACGCATGTGACTAAAGAGTCCGATGTAAGCACGGGATCCTCTTCACTGTAAAGAGCTACATTGTTCGTTTTATGTCTTTCCATGTGACTTTCATTATTTTACGTAAACAAGACATATGAAAGTGATTTAGTTTCTTTGCATGCCTGCAGTACACATATCAAGAATCTTTACATTTTCAAAACGTTATCAACTTTAGCTAAAGATTGATCATGCGGACATATAAAAACGTCCATTATTATTTCATTTATTCTGAATCAGAGGAGTCTAACATATTGATTACTAATCTGGGCTGAACGAACGATAGTCCATCTTTTTTCCAATAGTCATTTTCTTCTTTTAAGACATGATCTTCACATTTGCACCAAAAATCTTTGTCAATCTGTGATAGAGCAGCATATGTCAGTCCTTTTATATCGCATAGTTTAAAACTTGTATTCTCAGCTGCCACCTGCCCTTTAATTTTTGCCCAAACGAGTTCAATGGGGTTTAATTGTGGATGATAAGGGGGCAGTCTCAAGCACGTATGACCATGCTGTTGAATGATTTTGTCTATTTGGAATACTTTGGTCTTTTGCGATTTCTTAACAAGTGACAGTAATTCTGGTTTCAAAAATCCCTCGTTAAATGGAATTCCTTCCTTTCTTAGCCAGATCTTTATAACATCTTTTGTACTGGTAGATGTAGGAATTTTGTCTTCTTCTGCCACAGCGTTGTGGTACGACGCGTTGTCCATTACCAGACAGGATGGTCTGTCTAGAATTGGAAGAAGAGTATTTTCAATCCACTCTCTAAATATATGGCCATTCATCTCGGTGTGATAGTCCCTGTTGTCAGTATAATTAGAGGTGAATATAAGTTCTGCATTTCTCACCAACCCTTCTTTTCGGCTGCCTGCATGTGCCATTATAATACGCTGTCCTTTTCCAGTGGGTACACATCTTTTAATACTTCCATCTGATAACTGCCATTCCTTTGCACTTGTGTGGTGAGAATTTATCCAAGATTCATCTAGAAATACAATATCATAACCTTGGTTACGCATTTCCCGTACTTCACGTAAATATTTACTCCTCATAGAAACTAAGTGCGGCTTCTCGCAGATGACATTTCTACCACTATCGTACTTTCTAAACGTAAAACCGATGCTTCTAACAGTTCTCCATAATGTTGTTTTCGACACAACAATGTCATTTTCTGCTCTCAGTCGAATTTTCAGTTTTCTTAAAGTCACAGTTTCATTGGAATCGAACATTTTACAAATTGCTCTTCTAATCACTTCCTTGTCAAAACTATCTACTACTTTCTTTCTTCCTAGCGTCCTAGTCTTGATTGAACTGGACACTCCGTTAGCTTTAAGCACTTGTTTGAAAAAGCGTTTGCTTATACCCAATGCGTGAATAGTTCTCTTTTCTGGCTTTGAGATGCTTCGATACAGTTTTCCACGCTTAGCTTCTATGCAAAAATATTTATACACCTTTATTGCCACTGATTGCAATGTAAGTGAACTTTACTTTTATACCCATTGACTAACAGATCACAAATTTAACGAAATTACCCAATAATTAGGATACGCCGTTGCACATAAATCACAACAAAACGACAGGAAATGGGATGCACCGGATATAAAATTATAACTATGACGCGTTTTATGTGTTTTTAGTGCTTAAAACAGGGAAATTGGCGCGCATTACGTTCAAGATGACAAGTCCGTGGGTGCTCACTCATATGAAGCGGTAATTCCTCCAAATATATGGTTTGACCAAAATGCCTTAAATTTGTATACTTCAAATAAAGAATATTTAAAACTATACGTTTGTTGGTGAGGAAATGAATGTACTTCTTGGGACCAAAAAATCACAAGACCGTATGCAAAATTTCAGCATTATCAATCAATTGGTTGCAGAGATATGGAATTTTAAACACCTTCAAAATATTTTGAAACGACCTATACCATTTAAATTATACGAACCAGTTTTCTAAATACCTGCCGGTCCGACCCGGTTAGTATGCAGGCAAAAATAAAGACCTAAAAGACACTTTCTGGATACAAGGTTTATTATTCTATATATTAAACAAGAAGAAAACAAATGTATATATTTCTTTCTACCTGGCGTTCACACAATGGCTATTAAATGAATTTGTAGCAATCTTCGTCATCCGTCCTTAAAAGAACGTTAAGAAGATGTAGATGTGTTTTTGTTCAGGTTTTTTTGCGAGATTTCGGACCAAGACATCCCACTTCAGCACGGCATTTTTGAGTACGGGGTTGACTTCCCTCTTCGAACTTGACCAGACTAAACTGTTTAGTCTGTTACTAGTGGCACCGCGAGGGGATGGAGTAGGATTTGGATGATTCTGGTTTACCGATCTTGGAGCAAGCCATCAAATCGTTGACAACTTCCAGCGCTGCAGCTGTTAGACGCCTTGGTTCCTAACCAACGTTTACGATCACTAAGAGTAAAAAGTAAAGAGCCCCCGTCACGCCAAGTGGCACATAGGGAATATGGTATTAGTGACCATAAATTGTACAGACCTTCAGCGCATGATTTTTGGGGTAATGTAGTCGGTATTACGCCCGTGCCGCTTTACTTTACCAGAAAAAAATCCGGTACCCATTTAAGGCTGGGTGAACCCGGAAGCCGTCGGTGTGATCGAACACTACCCATTGTGCTTTGTAGTCCAGTTCACTAACCACTGAGCTTTTACGAACGCTAACTACATTTTAATTATTATATTTGACTGATCTGTTACTTCGAGGAGGTAAAAAGCGAAGTTCTTGCGAACCTGACTCGAAAAAATTCATTGGCTCGTGACAATCCTCTCAGCTTAAGGAAAATTATGTCTTTTCTTTGTTCAAGTAAGAAACAACAAAGAGAAAGCGCTGGTCTGTGACCCCTCAGAGAGCTGTAGCAAAGATGCAAACACTCCATTTTACAAAAGCAAAAATGTTGCCGTACACACAATTGTCCATGCATTACCAAAAAAAAAAAATCGTTGTTCACTAATTTCTGGGTAGCTATTATGGTGCAGTTATCATTGGGATCATAGAAACAAATTTGTATGAAATTATTGCCTGCAGTATTCTTACAGTGTTTATATATATATATACATGTATATATATATATATATATATATATATATAACCATTTTATATAAAAATTATATTCTTCTACTTCCCCTTTGCTTCCTTATTTGCCTTTTAGCGTCTAGGGAAGATATATTTTGGATTCTTTTGCTCATCTGTTTGCCTCTGCTGCTGTTATGTTTCCTAGTGTTTCTAATATTCCATCAATCCATATTTTTCCGTGGTCAGCCCTTGAATCTAGCCTTCTCGCAAAGTTTGATAAAGGCTCGTTGTGTTTTGGTATATCTTTCTTACATAATGGCTAAACCATTTTATGTGTTGTTTCTTTATGTATTATAGGGCGGGGATTATTCTAAACTTTTTCCTCAGTTCTTCATTTCTGATCTTATCTCTCAGGCTGTTTCCTGTCATTCGTCTAACACATTTCATCTCGGTAGTCGTTAGTTTTCTTATTGGTCTAAAGTCTAGAGTCCAGCTCTATCATTGATAGCACAGCTTTAGAATGAAGATTGTATCGCAGAGTGCCCGTTTTGCCTCTAGAGTTATTTCCTTTTGGACAATAATGGTGATAGGTGTCTGATGATTTGACAAGCTTTGTTGCATCTGAGTCTGTTTTTGCAGTTTGTGTATTCTCTTTTGTCACTAAACTTCCTGGATATTACTTTTGTTCCACTTGTTTTAATTGTCTGCTATCTATAGTTATGTTGATGTTCTGCTTCTTTTTTTTGGGACATTCATGACTGTTATCTTGTTGACGTTGATTTTCATATTGTATTTTGTGCCTGTATTGTTAAGCCTATTTAAGTGCTCTTGAAGTTCTTCTATTTTTCCATGTGTTAGTGTCTTATCGTTTGCAAAAACAGAAACTCATTAATCTCCCTTGTATGTGATAAATTGCCTAACTTATATATATATATATATATATATATATATTATATTATATATATATATATATATATATTTGTCAATATTGATAATACAGAAAAATGACGCACCCCTTTCTTTCTCGTGAGGTAACTTCAAAGTGGCCCGTATAGACTGCTGCTGTTCTAACTGTGCAGCTGCCGTTGATGTAGAGATTTTTAATTAGACTGGTTAAATGTTGGCTTACTCCCAATTTTGATATCTTTTTATTCTCAGTTTACTCGGAGAATGCCCTTTTTTTTGGTTTTGAAAAGTTACGTACAAATTTGATTGCGTTCTGTCGTGTTTTTTTCTGCTAACTGTTTTCGGGATAATAACGATTGCGTCAGCCCATCATTTATTTATTTCAGAACCCCATTTGAGAGTCGCTTATCCGTAGTGCTATAATTGGTCTGAATATTTTTTTCTCCATAATTTTGGTGCATAACTTTCCCAGATGGCTGAATCGTGAGATACCTTTATAGTGATTGTAGTCTCTCTTGCTATCTTTCTTTTTCCAAATGGTTACGATGAGTGCCTGTTGCATGTTACTCCTGTTTCCTGCTGCTGTTATTATTTCTAGTGGTAAGTTGTCTGTTCCTGATGCTTTATTTATTGGCGCATATTTTATTTCTTCTTCGATTATTTTTTTCATGATGTTGAGTTCAGTGTCTGTATATATATATATATATATATATATATATATATATATATATATATATATATTATATATATATATATATTCAATGATATGCCATTGTTTGATTAAAAAATTCTGTTGGTTTCCCATCAATTTCTCTTTACATGGCATCGTGCGCGTGCCATGTATCATCGGGTTAATTTCAACCAATAGTATGTATTAACAATGATGTCATTTCCGTCTACTTGAAAAGTTTAATTAGCAAGGAGCAAGAGAAGCTCTGATAAACTACTGATCTGAACATGATATTTTCGTTCGTCCTTGAAATGCAATACAGGTGGAGTAATGTATAGCAAAAGTGTCATGTTAACGTCCTTGTGTTATTTTTAGTGACATCGTGGTTCACTTATGGATAGATTGGTGGTAGTGACATCTTGGTTGACTCGTGAATAGATTCGTGGTTGTGACATCTTGGTTGACTCGTGAATAGATTCGTGGTTGTGACATCTTGGTTGACTCGTGAATAGATTTGTGGTTGTGACATCTTGGTTGACTCGTGAATAGATTTGTGGTTGTGACTTCTTGGTTGACTCGTGAAAAGATTTGTGGTTGTGACATCTTGGTTGACTCGTGAATAGATTTGTGGGTGTGACATCTTGGTTGACTCGTGAATAGATTTGTGGTTGTGACTTCTTGGTTGACCCGTGAAAAGATTTGTGGTTGTGACATCTTGGTTGACTCGTGAATAGATTTGTGGGTGTGACATCTTGGTTGACTCGTGAATAGATAGATTCGTGGTTGTGACATCTTGGTTGACTCGTGAATAGATTTGTGGTTTTGAAATTTTGGTTGACTCGTGAATAGATTTGTGGTTGTGACATCTTGGTTGACTCGTGAATAGATAGATTCGTGGTTGTGACATCTTGGTTGACTCGTGAATAGATTCGTGGTTGTGACCTCTTGGTTGACTCGTGAATAGATTTGTGGTAGTGACATCTTGGTTGACTCGTGAATAGATTTGTGGTTGTGACATCTTGGTTGACTCGTGAATAGATAGATTCGTGGTAGTGACATCTTGGTTGACTCGTGAATAGATTTGTGGTTGTGACATCTTGGTTGACTCGTGAATAGATAGATTCGTGGTAGTGACATCTTGGTTGACTCGTGAATAGATTTGTGGTAGTGACATCTTGGTTGACTCGTGAATAGATAGATTCGTGGTAGTGACATCTTGGTTGACTCGTGAATAGATTTGTGGTAGTGACATCTTGGTTGACTCGTGAATAGATTTGTGGTAGTGACATCTTGGTTGACTCGTGAATAGATTTGTGGTAGTGACATCTTGGTTAACTCGTGAATAGATTTGTGGTAGTGACATCTTGGTTGACTCGTGAATAGATTTGTGGTTGTGACATCTTGGTTGACTCGTGAATAGATTCGTGGTTGTGACATCTTGGTTGACTCGTGAATAGATAGATTTGTGGTAGTGACATCTTGGTTGACTCGTGAATAGATAGATTCGTGGTAGTGACATCTTGGTTGACTCGTGAATAGATTTGTGGTAGTGACATCTTGGTTGACTCGTGAATAGATTTGTGGTAGTGACATCTTGGTTGACTCGTGAATAGATAGATTCGTGGTTGTGACATCTTGGTTGACTCGTGAATAGATAGATTTGTGGTTGTGACATCTTGGTTGACTCGTGAATAGATAGATTCGTGGTTGTGACATCTTGGTTGGTTCGTGAATAGATAGATTCGTGGTTGTGACATCTTGGTTGACTCGTGAATAGATTTGTGGTTGTGACATCTTGGTTGACTCGTGAATAGATAGATTTGTGGTTGTGACATCTTGGTTGGTTCGTGAATAGATAGATTCGTGGTTGTGACATCTTGGTTGACTCGTGAATAGATTTGTGGTTGTGACATCTTGGTTGACTCGTGAATAGATTCGTGGTAGTGACATCTTGGTTGACTCGTGAATAGATTTGTGGTAGTGACATCTTGGTTGACTCGTGAATAGATTTGTGGTTGTGACATCTTGGTTGACTCGTGAATAGATTTGTGGTTGTGACATCTTGGTTGACTCGTGAATAGATTTGTGGTAGTGACATCTTGGTTGACTCGTGAATAGATTCGCGGTTATGACATCTTGGTTGACTCGTGAATAGATTCGTGGTTGCGACATCTTGGTTGACTCGTGAATAGATTTGTGGTAGTGACATCTTGGTTGACTCGTGAATAGATTTGTGGTTGTGACTTCTTGGTTGACTCGTGAATAGATTTGTGGTAGTGACATCTTGGTTGACTCGTGAATAGATTTGTGGTTGTGACATCTTGGTTGACTCGTGAATAGATTTGTGGTAGTGACATCTTGGTTGACTCGTGAATAGATTTGTGGTAGTGACATCTTGGTTGACTCGTGAATAGATTCGCGGTTATGACATCTTGGTTGACTCGTGAATAGATTCGTGGTTGTGACATCTTGGTTGACTCGTGAATAGATTTGTGGTAGTGACATCTTGGTTGACTCGTGAATAGATTTGTGGTTGTGACATCTTGGTTGACTCGTGAATAGATTTGTGGTTGTGACATCTTGGTTGACTCGTGAATAGATTTGTGGTAGTGACATCTTGGTTGACTCGTGAATAGATTCGCGGTTATGACATCTTGGTTGACTCGTGAATAGATTCGTGGTTGTGACATCTTGGTTGACTCGTGAATAGATTTGTGGTAGTGACATCTTGGTTGACTCGTGAATAGATTTGTGGTTGTGACATCTTGGTTGACTCGTGAATAGATTCGTGGTTGTGACATCTTTGTTGACTCGTGAATAGATTTGTGGTAGTGACATCTTGGTTGACTCGTGAATAGATTCGTGGTTGTGACATCTTGGTTGACTCGTGAATAGATTCGTGGGTTAGGAAACCTCATATTTTCAGTATTTTTATTAGACCAACTGAACAAGCCACTTTTTTCTTGACGCAGTGAAAGAGCAGACAGTCTTGCTTCAAAATCATCTAGAATTTAGAGACCAACAGTGCAAGAGATAGATTGGGATGTCTCCTTAAGAATTTAAGAGAATTTCAAGATAATTAATTAGAGTAAACTTACGTGATTTCGAGAAAATCTGGAGTCCAAATTTGATATAAGTAATCTTAAAAAAAATTAATTAAGATTGTGAACAATAACTGGGAAGCTACAAAGATTATTAGCGCACATAGTCGGCGCCATCTATTGAGAAGGCTTTTCACCTATATGTCTGACCTGAAGCTTATGAGCCCGGTTCATTTTAAAATCATGAACATATAACCAAATAGACTAAAGAACATGCAACTTCCACGAACATGAGGCAGGTTCTATTGACGATATGGAATACAGTGCATTCAGCGACAACGTAAATGAGACAATCATTTCAGGGAAGAGGTGTTTCCAACAAGATAAAAAAAAATAAAACATTCAACAACAGATAAAGCAAAGAACAATAGATAGTCCGAAGCAGGATCGAACCACATTGTTCGATGCAGCGCCCTGCCAGGAAAAACCTGCGCTAGAGCATACGGCCAACGAAGCAATCTAAACAGAAAGTTTGTCATTGATTAGCCCTGCTCTATCCGCGAGATACTTTCCTTAATAGGAAAATACATATATACATCATCATCAAGTACCGGGCCTACTGTCGTAGGCGATCATGTCTCTCCACAACTTTCGATCTCGGCAGCCATCTATACTTTCTGTTCTTGACCTTCTGCCAAACCATTCTCTTAAGCTGTCTGTTATTTTTTCTCTGAGAGAAAATTTTTTTTCTATGAGAAAGAGAGTTCATCGGTGTTATATAGAACCAATTCTGACCTATGGAAGCGAATCATGGACAGTAGACAAACAAATGAAAAGACGATTAGAGGCCACAGAGATGGGATTTCTCAGAAGAATGTTAAAAGTTCCCTTGACAGCTAAAAAGACAAATGAAGAAATTCTCAAAGAGGCCAACACAAAAAGGGAACTCAAAAAACATCAGAATAAAGCAATCAACATTTTTTGGGCACATCATTAGAAGAGGAAAGTTGGAATACTTGGTTACAACTGGCAAAATAAATGGAAAGAGAGATCGCGGACGACAAAGAGAGAAAATACCGGATAGCTTGTTGTCATGGCATGGAAAACAGTCTACGACAGAACTGATACGATGCAATGTAGATAGAAGATTGTGGAAGGACATGATCGTCCACGCCAACCGGTATGGCACATGACACTGATCTTAGTTCCTGTCGTTTTTGTTTGTTTTCCAAGTTTCACATCCATATAAAGTAAATTATCATCATCAACACCAAGTACCGGGCCTGCTGGCGTAGAGAGTGTGCTATCAAGACAAGAGACAAAGAAGACTCGAATCGGCGTCTTAGCACGCGAGTTTGCATCCATATGTGCTCGGCCACATATCCAGAAATGTTCGGAGACTTCTGGATAGTGTCGCTTCAAGCGTCGAAGCTCACGATGCGAGATGGCATGCTCACCTTCCCAGAGTACTACCCTGGTACCCATTTCTGCTAACGGCAGGGTCGACCGCTGGGGTATTTTTTTTTCCCAACTACGAGTACAACTCACACTTCTTCCAGCGGGTTGTCCGAACTTTGGTATCCCAGTCGGGTGGTTTTCCCAACTAGGCTACCGAGGCCCCCAAACATAAGGTTTTTATTTCAACAAACATAATATTAAGAACAATTGTGATTTAGGCTTCATGATATTAAAAAAATAGTTTAGTTTTTGTTTTGGATTTCCACAATATTAGCGACTGTTATGTTTTAGCATTCACAACAATAGCAATACTTATGTTTTGATATTAATAATAATATATATCCACAGTAGTTTTCTTTTCCTCTCTCTTTAACAGGCGAACTATGGACAATAACGCATTCTCTGATGATGAAGATCACAGGAATGGAACGGTAGGTTCTTCTTTGAACTATTTACTTACAGTTTAACTTTCTTGCATGCTAGCAACATATTTAAATGAGATCAACGTTATATATTGGTTCTCTCAGCAGAATGTTTACAATTCTCGTTCTCCTAAAACGAAAAAAAAGCGAATCGCCAACACATTCGCTCTCAGGGGTGTGCAAACTTGTATTTTTTGAAGGCCATATCTGAAAACTATGAAGATGCCGAGGGCCAGATACCATCATCTAACGAAATCATTATATAACTTACTTAATTTTCCTTAACAAGCAAGTGTAGTGTTCAAATATTATTAGTGTTGGAGGATGGAAGATGAAAAGAGGGTGGAACTAAACGGAAAGGGGTGAAACAGAAAAGTGGAGAGTGCTAAGAAAAATTCAACAATAAATAGAAATCTTACCGGTTAGAGTTTGAGCATTTGTATGTTACTTTTTATTGATTTCTTTTAGCTCAAGGAATGAAGTTTATAGTAAATGTCAAATCAAGCACACGGGCGGTCAAGATAACTTGACGGGTTTGTTCTCGCAGGCGGACCGTAGGTTACCTACCTCTGGTTTATATAAAATAATGATAGTATCATACGTAATTATTTAACACTGAGGTTACTTGAAGACACTAACAAAAACAGTGATAAGAAAAGAATGAACAGCAGACATTTATTCCTTACCTAGTAAGACTGAGAAACTATATATAAACGCTTTTACTATTATGTCTATCATCTCTTGTGGGGTGAATTAGTTGCATAAGGTAGCTTATTCTATAAAATGCCCCAAATGCACTATGACGTTTTCACTGGCGAATTGTAGGCGCCCTAATCTCCTCCCCAGGTAGATGTGACCCGATAGCCTGAAAACAGCAACGCATCTAGGAGGTCAACTCAGATTATAAACCCTCTCTGTCTAGTGGGAACCCGTTCACGGACTAGACTTCGGGAGTAAACCGTGAGGAAAAATCCGGAGATGGAGTCCCTAAGGCAGTTCAGTGTGGATTTCAACATTGCTCTGACAACTTCTGCGACGCAGTTGGCACCAAACTGTCCTTGCCCTGCTAGATCTTTGGATCATTCGGCTGCGTGGAGTGAAGAAACATGTTGCATGGGCTCGGCTGCGTGGAGTGAAGAAACATGTTGCATGGCTCGGCTGCGTGGAGTGAAGAAACATGTTGCATGGGCTCGGCTGCGTGGAGTGAAGAAACATGTTGCATGGGCTCGGCTGCGTGGAGTGAAGAAACATGTTGCATGGGCTCGGCTGCGTGGAGTGAAGAAACATGTTGCATGGGCTCGGCTGCGTGGAGTGAAGAAACATGTTGCATGGGCTCGGCTGCGTGGAGTGAAGAAACATGTTGCATGGGCTCGGCTGCGTGGAGTGAAGAAACATGTTGCATGGGCTCGGCTGCGTGGAGTGAAGAAACATGTTGCATGGGCTCGGCTGCGTGGAGTGAAGAAACATGTTGCATGGGCTCGGCTGCGTGGAGTGAAGAAACATGTTGCATGGGCTCGGCTGCGTGGAGTGAAGAAACATGTTGCATGGGCTCGGCTGCGTGGAGTGAAGAAACATGTTGCATGGGCTCGGCTGCGTGGAGTGAAGAAACATGTTGCATGGGCTCGGCTGCGTGGAGTGAAGAAACATGTTGCATGGGCTCGGCTGCGTGGAGTGAAGAAACATGTTGCATGGGCTCGGCTGCGTGGAGTGAAGAAACATGTTGCATGGGCTCGGCTGCGTGGAGTGAAGAAACATGTTGCATGGGCTCGGCTGCGTGGAGTGAAGAAACATGTTGCATGGGCTAGGCTGCGTGGAGTGAAGAAACATGTTGCATGGGCAACAACTTGTCTCTTTCTTTTTCTGCCCAAGCTCGCGGCCCGAAGAGAACACTCCAGCTTCGCCATTTTGGTGTCGACATGTCACCATTCACACCTGCCACACAAGTGAAGCCAACAACCAAGACACTTAACCCACGATTAGGTTACTGGAACGTCCACACTATTCCGACTGACATATCAGATAATTTGCATGACATAAACAAACTGACAATTAGAACAAAGGTCGCAGTTTACAATGCCTGCATAATTAGTATCCTCCTGTATGGCAGTGAATCTTGGACAACTTATACAAAGTAGGAGAGAAGGCTAAACGCATTCCATATGCGATGTCTGCGCCGTATTCTTGGTATCACCTGGAAGGATAAAGTGACAACGTGGAGGTCATGACTATATAGCACTGATCTCCCGAACATCTATGCTGTTCAAACAACGTAGGTTACGCTGGCTTGAGCATCAAGAAATGTCTATGTCTGAACAGTAAGAAAATAGAAGTAATGGTCATATCGAAGAAACAATCATCACCATCATGCAACATAAAAATAAACAGGACAAATAGGAAGCAAGTGAAACGCGTCAAATACTTGGGCATAATAATAACATCAGATGAAAGATATACCACAGAAATAAAAAGCAGAATAGCTCGGGCCAAAATAGCATTTAAGAAAATTAAAAACGTCTTAATTAACTAGTCTATATCAATAGAAGTGAGAAAGATAATTCATCAGTGCTATATATATATATATATATATATATATATATATATATATATATATATATATATGTCAATTCCGACCTATGGAAGCGAATCATGGACAGTAGACAAGCAAATGTGAATACGTTTAGAGGCCGCAGAGATGGGATTTCTCAGAAGAATGTTGAAAGTTTCCCACAGCTAAAAATATCAATGAGGACATTTTCAAAGAGGCCAACACAAAAAAGGAGCTCCTAAAAAACATCAGAAAAAATCAACATTTGTTGGTTGTCTCATGGGAAGTGGAAAGTTAGAATAGTTGGTTACAACTGGCAAAATACAGTGAAAAAGAGATCGCAGACGACAAAGAGAGAAGATACTAGATAGCTAGGTCGGTGCTCTTGGTTAATTTAATGCTGCTATAAACACGTCGATAAACTTTACTAATGTCTAATAAACGTCAGTGCTTTGTTTCCTGGCATGAAAAGGTCATGCATAGCGTCAGTAACTTGGCTTGTAACCAGATATGTCGGTGATGCAACTAATACACGGATAAATAGCAAAGGTCATACGAAGGGCTGGTAGATGTACCCATATTAGATTCTTATGAAGTTGTATTACATCAAAGTTAGACAACATATTAAAACAAAGTCAGAAGTAAAGTAAATGTAGTATTTTTTCTATTCCCTTGTGTAGAGACTAAGGTGGACGATCTGAATGAGGCCGGAGCTGTAAGCAAATGTGCTGCCAACATAAGGAAGAAACTACCAGTGTGTTTGTCCTTTGGTGAAAAGAAAACAGGCTGAAATAATGTGATAACTGGAACAATTGAGTGAAGAACATAGTAACATCAAAACAAATAACAGAAGGGCTAAAACTAAGAATAGCAAAATGTTACATCTTCTCAATATTCCTATATGGTGCAGAAACATGGACATTAGACAAGAAAACAGGCTGAAATAATGTGATAACTGGAACAATTGAGTGAAGAACATAGTAACATCAAAACAAATAACACCAGAGCTAAAACTAAGAATAGCAAAATGTTACATCTTCTCAATATTCCTATATGGTGCAGAAACATGGACATTAGACAAGAAAACAGAACAGAGAATTGAAGCCTTTGAAATGTGGATATATAAAGGAATAGGTAGAATTGGATGGAAGGAAAAGAAAACAAACGATGAAGTTTTAAAACAGTAACAAATGAAAAGAGAACTACTAAGCACAATTCAAACAAGACAAATGCGATGTTTGGGCCATGTTAAAAGACACAACAGCCTACTAAAAGTAACCCTAGTGGGGAAAATACAAGGTAAAAGAGGCAGAGGTAGATCAAGACTAACATGGATGAGTAACATCAAAAGATGGACAAACCAGCCTATGACCTGCACCATCAAAGTAAGATACAGAGCAGAATGGCGCTTCATGGTAGCCAACCTTCGTTGCGGAGACGGCACTTGATGATGATGATGAGTGAAGAAGATATGGAGGGAGCAGAGAGAAAAGATAATGGACATCTCAAGATAATGTTTTCATGGAAAGTCAACAACTGAACAGATAAACTAACTGTGGAGATTGAAAGTTGTGGTGGCATGAGATCGTCTTGCCAACAGGTTCTGTAATTATGTCCTTGATGATGATGAGTGCAGAGTGAAAAGCTTCAAACCGGGCCGTCTCGTTAGTCAATCATTTTGTCACAATTTACAGGAAGCTTCATAGTGGCATTCAGCGCTAATGATTGAAGCTGTCAGAAGATTATCAACTTGAATTGTGTATCTATTCTGACATCCAATAGGGAGGATATAAGATAAAGTGAAGGAGACAATTTGTTGACTGTCTCAAGACAGCGAGCATATTTTAATTTGTTTATACCGCATGACTGTCTACAGACAGCGGACATATTTTAATTTGTTTATACCGCATGACTGTCTACAGACAGCGGACATATTTTAATTTGTTTACCGCAAAACTGTCTCAAGACAGCGGGCAGATTTTAATTTGTTTACTTAGGATAATTGTGTCTATAACCTTTCAGCATTTACTTACGGTTATGAAGTAAACTGTAGCAGATATTCACTGCCAGTCGCTAAAGACTGTCTTCACGAACAATTTCTCTCAATGTTGTTTTTGATAACATTTCAATTTCCGATGTGATTGAAGAATTAACAGTGCACAATTTTTTTTTAAGATCTCGCATCCAGTGGTTGACCTAGGTGAAAAATTCCTAGGGATATGAAATTTTATATTTAAAAAGGGAGTCGCAATAGCTCAGTGGTTGGTGAACTGGAATACAAAGGACAAGAGGCCGGGTTCGATCCTGACCGACGGCTGCCAGGTTCACCCAGCCTTAAGTGGGTACCGGATATTTTCTGGGAAAGTAAAGCGGCACGGGTGTAATTCCGACCACATTACCCCCCAAAAAAAATCATGTGCAGAAGGTCTGTATAAATTATGGTCACTAACACCATGAGAATACCATGGACAGCTAAGAAGAGTAATGAAAACGTTCTGAATGAGGCCATAGCAAAAAGAGAGCTAATTTCCAATATTAGAAACAAACAATCATAATTTTTTGGCCATGTAATGAGAAGAGAACAACTGGAATATATTGTAACAACTGGCAAAATTGAGGGACGAAGAAATAAAGAGAAGCAAAGAGAAAAGATAGCAGACAGCTTAAGAGAATGGCTTGGCAAAAGGTCAACAACAAAAATAATAAATAACTGTCGTGATCGAAAGTAGTGGAGAGACATGATTACCTACCCCAGCAGACCCGGTACTTGATGATGATGAACACCATAACAAGCAGCAATACATAGAAATAACAAAACAAGGGTCACGAAACTTGCATTGATACGGCGCTGATATCCAAGTGCTTATCTTGCGGCTGGGCATTGACAACCCACACTATTTCACTGCTTACCCTTTCTTTTCTTGATAATTTTTTTCTTTTAACTTGACTTCACTTCATCTTCTAATATTGTGCGATATCTTTGGTTTTATCTTCATGGCTGCAATCTTCTGCCAGATTTTTCCAAATATTTATTGCTGACACAGAATTCTCATTGTGTTGCATTATAAACTTACTAATATTTCATTCGGAATACTACAACTCTCTTTATGGTGAACGGGAAAAATGTAATGAATGACCTCGACATTAGGAAGTCCGCGAGCTTGGAAGTGAAGTGGTCTAGCATTCCGTCTATTTTTCTTGTTATCTCTACCGAGAGATCACACTTTTCTTTCAATTATTCTTTCACATTTCTTTGAGGTGTTTTACCAACATCATTTGACAATGGTTGAGGAAGCCAGGCGGATACAGATGAAAACTCTACATCTCCCTCGACATCCGAAGGGATATAAGAGGAAGTGAAGATAGATAGGTAGATAGATAGATAGATAGATAGATAGATAGATAGATAGATAGATAGATAGATAGATAGATAGATAGATAGATAGATAGATAGATAGACAGACAGACAGACGGAGACGGACGGACGGACGGACGGATTGATGGATTGATTGATGGATAGTGGGTGGATGGATGGATGGATGGATGGATAGGGCAATCAGTTCGTTTATCTCAGTTATCTTTTCTGTACGTTCGAGACCAATACGCTTCTCTCTGTTCTATTCTCCAACTATATCAGACCAGTGACTAGCAATCTTCTTCTTGTTCTTTCTCTACAAAGAAAAAAACCGATTTCTATGGAAGGGTCAACATTTGATAACTTTGTTAACACGATTTGTTCATGCCTGACTTAAAGCCAGAGCTAAGCTCGTTTTCACGAATGTGGCTCGTTATTTAAGTATTTCTATGATGAGGAGTGAAATGATGATGACCAGCGTATAACTCGATAACTCAATAACTTAAGTATTTCTTTTTATACAATCGAAGACTTTGTATCAGTCATCGCTACATTTCTCTTATATAGATCCTTTAAAATCCTTCGATTTATTCATTTGTGCATGTTTTTCCTAATTAAAAAAAATATCCACTTCAGCTTAATAATGGAAAAAAGATAGACATCGATGGTATGTACTTTAAACTGGGGGACAAGAAAACTGATAGGGAAAAGGAATCCGAGGTAACTATCGATGATGAGGAAGAAGATCCATGGAAAGTGACGAGTGTTAGCGTCAGCTACACACCCTGGAGTGGTAAGTAACAAGTTTTAATAATATTTAATGCAGTTTTTAATTCCTTACATTGGCTAATGTAATAAGTAAAATTAAATAAATAATACGTATAAATACTTGTAAATAAAAAAAAACCGATGCAAATAAAACCTACCGCGTTTTTTAAAATGCAATGACGCTGATGGTCTCTATCAGTGAAACCAATCAGGAAGAGACGACATTTTTAAATAAATGAAAGTTTGCCTTTCTGATAAAATTTGATGATAAAAGAAAATAAATATAAACAGTGAACAAGTGGGTTAGAGGCGTTTGTTAAGGAACTTTAAAACATGACGTTGTGGTTTTATAACATTATTTGTCTATTTCTTATATTAACAACATATTTGTATGTTCGTTCTTGATTCAGGTGAAATATATTTAATAAAGAGCTACAAGTAAATCTCTTTTTCTCCCTCCCCCCCTCCCTCTCTCTCTCTCTCTCTCTCTCTCTATATATATATATATATATATATATATATATATATATACCATAGAATTATGGAAATGTACCAGTCAAACACCAGTGGATAAAGAGATACAGCGAAGACGATGGCGCTGGATAGGACACACACTACGGAAGCCAACTGAGAGTATTACACAACAGGCCCTTTTTTGGGATCCCCAGGGGAAAAGACAAAGAGGAAGACCAATGAATTCTTGGAGAAGACAGATAGAAACAGAGATGAAGATGATGGGAAGACATGGAATGATCTTAAAATAATGGCAACAATCAGAATGACTTGGAAAGTGTTTGTTGAAGACCTATGCTCCACTGGGAGCTAAAAAGATAGAAGAAGAAGAGAAGAAGAAGAATATATATATATATATATATATATATATATATATATATATATATATATATATATATATATATATTACTTTATTGCCATTTTCACAAACAAACAAGCATACGTTTCTCCTTGTTGTGCCAATGCTCTCTTATTGTTTTGTTTGATGACGCTTGTAATGATGATATTTCACTATTCTAACGTACCTAGGTCTGCTTTACCCTGTTTCCAGCAGTATCTAAATGTGTATGCTTTCTAGAAAATGCTGCATGGTGGTATTCGCGTTACGTGCTAAAATCATTGAATTTGTTGGTGTTGATATAGCGCCAACTTCTGTCCCCTTTATTGTGTTTTCTGATCAAAGAATCAAAGTTCAAATAGAAGCAGAAATAAGCTCATGAAAACCTCAACGGAATGATCTGTGATGAGATAGTAGAGCCTGGTAAATCATAGACGGCAAACATGGAGAATATATATTAAAATATATGTAGACAATATAGAATATATAGAAAATACAGAATATATAGAAGTATAGATTATATATAAAATATATAATATATATAATATATATAATATATATAATACATAGAATATATAGAAAAAATAGAGTATATTCTAAGTCAAAAGACCCTCTCTAAAATATTGTATTTATTTACCTGTTTTTGATATGCTGCAGAAATTGATGAACAAGCAAGGAATTAATCGTTGAAGACGCAAGTAACATCACATGATAGTGCTGATATTAATTGCTGAAGCATTGTTCTTCTATTGTAGTTTTAGTTTACAGATGCTTAAGATGTTTTAGAAGATTGTAAGTTTTAAATTCTGTTTTTTTTCTCCAACGCTTTTAATAAAAACACAAAAGTTTTTTTTGTTGTGAAGCCTACCTATTTAGTCCGTTTGTCCGATTCTCCATCTTAATCTGAAGCCTATCACAAATCATGAATATTTATAACATTTATTTTCTGCATCTAAAATGTTTATTTTAACAACTTTAGTTCTGAGATATTTCCACATTTATTTCTCTCATAAAACTTCTTTATTATAACAATTTTTGCTCTTGTTTCTGTCTTTAGTAATTTGTGTGTGATATTTGCTGTAAATACATATATATTTTGTCATATGTTTTAATGCCGATTAAAATTTTAATACACATAATATGTTTTGTGATAACACATTATGCGACAAGTGTCATTCTATCATTTTGGTTCACAACACGTTTTTCTCTGAAATAAACGCGATTATTTTTTTGTTTAATTATGTTTACTTACATTTTAAACTTGTATTTATATATCGTATAAATAGCGTTGAATAAATGCAAACTACCAACACAAATACAGTTCTGAGGTCTTTGTACCGCTTTTGCCTTTACTTCATTTAGCATTTCTGATAATATTGCTTCGATTTAGTTACGAATAATGCCCTTAAGTTGTTGAACTGTTTCTGGCTTATTCACATAAACATGTTCATGCACTGTCTCTTGCAGTTGATTCTGGGATCTTGATGATCTGCTGAAATCACCAAAACGTGACACGGAACGTCCAGGACACATATGCTTCAACATTTTATCTTCCGGATATATGTGGCATGTCGTCAACTTGTTGGAACTACATATTATAACTATCCTCTCTCTTCTAATTTTTCAGTAAAAAAGTTGTCAGTCATCTCTTGATAGTTTCACCAGTTACAAGAGTTGAATATTCTCTTGATAGTTTCACCAGTGACAAGAGTTAAATCGTCCCTTAATAGTTTCACCAGTGACAAGAGTCGAATAGTCTCTTGATAGTTTCACTTGTGTCAAGAGTTAAATCGTCCCTTAATAGTTTCACCAGTGACAAGAGTCGAATAGTCTCTTGATAGTTTCACCAGTGACAAGAGTTAAATCGTCCCTTAATAGTTTCACCAGTGACTAGAGTTGAATAGTCTCTTGATAGTTCACCAGTGACAAGAATTGAATAGTCTCTTGATAGTTTCACCAGTGACAAGAGTTAAATCGTCCCTTAATAGTTTCACCAGTGACAAGAGTTGAATAGTCTCTTGATAGTTTCACCAGTGACATGAGTTGAATAGTCTCTTGATAGTTTCACCAGTGACAAGAGTTAAATCGTCTCTTGATAGTTACACCAGCGACAAGAGTTAAATCGTCTCTTGATAGTTACACCAGTGACAAGAGTTAAATCGTCTCTTGATAGTTCAACAGTGACAAGAGTTAAATCGACTCTTGATAGTTCAACAGTGACAAGAGTTGAATAATCTCTTGATAGTTCCACGAGTGACAAAAGGTGAATCGTCTCTTGATAGTTTCACGAGTGACAAAAGTTGAATCATCTCTTGATAGTTTCACGAGTGACAAAGGTTGAATCATCTCTTGATAGTTTCACGAGTGACAAAAGTTGAATCATCTCTTGATAGTTTCACGAGTGACAAAAGTTGAATCATATCTTGATAGTTTCACGAGTGACAAAAGTTGAATCATATCTTGATAGTTTCACGAGTGACAAAAGTTGAATCATCTCTTGATAGTTTCACGAGTGACAAAAGTTGAATCATCTCTTGATAGTTTCACGAGTGACAAAAGTTGAATAATCTCTTGATAGTTTCACGAGTGACAAAAGGTGAATCGTCTCTTGATAGTTTCACAAGTGACAAAAGTTGAATCATATCTTGATAGTTTCACCAGTGACAAAAGTTGAATCATATCTTGATAGTTCAACAGTGACAACAGTGACCAACTTTGAAAAAATCCCACATATATTTTGGGCGTGAATGTCAGACCTAAGAATGATTTGACCGGAACTTATGGTAATGTTAAAATGTGGCAAGGATTTTCCCCTGCCCAGAAATAGTTATTGTAATTGTTTGCGATGAAACCATAAGAAAAACGGTAGGAATAAAACCCTGCCAAAATATATAGAACAACTACATAAATGGTTGGCCAACCTGGACAGAATGAATCCTCACCAATCACCATCAAGGGCGTTCTTCTCGAGAATTCATGGAAAAAGACCAAGAGGAAGACCTAGAAGAAGATGGATAGATGCAATGATACAGACATGTAACAACAAAGGAAAATCACTAATTCAGCCAGTTCGAGCAGCTCAAGAACAACAAATGATATAAAGCACTACACCTTTAAGGTACCAGTGAGAAAGAGAAAAGAAGAAGAAAGAAGAATTGTTTGCGTGACAACTGAGGTAAAAAGGTGCCTGATCTCATCTCGTCAGTATTCCTTTTTTTAAACTGAACAACATAGCGAAAGCTTATCATCTTATGAGGCACGTAACGGTTGGAATGTTTCCATCGAAAAGTTCGATGAGTATTGGTTGTCAACTTCTTATTTTCACTAATTGGCAGTACATGCATTAGGTGTCATTCCTGTAATAAAATGTACACGTCTACTCTACAAAACAGTCAGAACCAAATTGTCAAAATAACAAATTAGCACCAAAACAAACTAGTTTGACACCTGTCATAACCTATATTGTTACAGCCACAAGGTAAAGTTTCAATTTGCTTTTTATTTCAGAATTGACCCAAAAGGGAAAGCACTAAGGGCGATCAGCTATGTGGTGAAGATTATTTTGATAATCGGTTGTCTGTACATGTTCATATGCTCCCTAGACTTTTTAAGTTCTGCCTTTAGACTTCTAGGAGGTATGTATGTTCGTTGTATCTATCTATACTCTATATGAACAGAGCTCTAATCATTGATGCATGGTTTAAGAACATAAATTACCATTAAGTAAGATGCTTCCATCTGTATGACATAGGGTGCCTCATCTAAAAAACTGAATTATTTGTCAAGTTGAAAATGTTAATTATAACGTTATATTAACTGTTTGTGTTCGGCTGAGGAACAGAAAAGTGGGAAAAAATAGCAAAGAACAAATAAAATGGTTTGTTGCCCTGGACATATGTCTTGTGTTACTATTCCACTTAAACTAAAGTCTCTTTAAGAAGAAAAATGGGAGTCCGAGGCAGATAAAGAGTAAGATTGAGGAATAATATCAAGGAAACTCTACAACTGGGTCACATGACAATAGTTTACAAATGGAGACTGCAAGAGGAGGAAGAGCTGAAACGTTTTATATTTCCCGACATCCTTCATGGGGGTTTTTTCCCCGCCAGCTTTGACCTCTAACGAAGTCCCCAGAGGCTAGGAACTGAATTTTGCGTGTTAATCCATTTTTCCCTGACAGCCGTGTTCACAGGGGTCCCTCGCCGTACAGGCAGATAACCCCGACTTCGGAGGTACTCATATTTTTTCTGTCGATGAGTAATTGACGTTTCAAGCTTGGCCTCGCTGCTGAGACCAGGGGTGGTTACCGCAGAGAGAAATCATAAATAAAAATCTCGGTGTAGCCGGGATTTTAACCCACAACCTTTCTGTCTCGTAGATTAAGGAGACAGGCAGAATCGAGACATTTTATATTTAGACATAGAGGCTAGTTCTGCACAAGTAATGAAAAGAAACCCAATCAATAGGTTTGAAAAAAAAATTGGAATTAAAACTAAGCGAAAGTTTAGTTTTGAGCAAGGTTTTAAACAAATCCTATAGTGGGATAATTCTTCGTAGAAATTAAGGTAATATTAACAATTGAAGAATAGCAATTTCATAGAAAGTAACTGACAATACAAGCAGCAGGCTAAGGTAGATATCCAGTACAAGTGACCATTGATGTGGAGACGACAGTAGTGTATATCCAGTGAAACGATGCGTAAAAGTGCCTTTAAAGGCACCATATTTCTTATATAAATAGTCTACCGGCAGATCGAGGCACATTTTTTGGTGCCGTTTTTCCTTATATGAGAGTCTACCTTTTTTTTCTTTATATGAGAGTCTACCCGCCCATTTTTGTTCCGGTGACCTCTCGTTGACCTCTCGGGTGAGCGCTCGTGGCGGCGTCGGGTGTCCTCTCGAGTGACCTCCCGCGGCGGTGGTGTTGTGAAGGGGTGGGCGGTGGTATCATAACTTTCATAAAGCTATTATATTCTTTCTTTGTACTTTCATACAATAAAAACAGTGACTTTCAAAACAGTTCTATTCAAGATAAGTTTTAAAAACTTCCATTAGAATTAAAGGTAACAGCTTAGGCCGTTACACATGCTACACGAAGCTACGTTAACGAAGTAACTACACGCCAAACGCGAAACACCCCGTTAATTATGTTAAGCGAGATCAAAGAGCCCGGTTACCGTTAGACGGTCAGCATGATCAAAGGATAATGCTGTAGACCTCCCGCGTTTACATCAAAGGATTATCTAGAGTTTACCCTTGACCACGCTAATAAATTTATCGCCGTAGCCGGTAAGTATTCATCAGGAGTGTCATTTAACAGGGAATTTTACGATACCGATGTTTTAATGTGAGACGCTTGGGGGGTAATTAATATCTTCGCGCTGTTTCGTGTTCAAAGACCCTGTTTCGCTGTGAAAAGTTTTGATTGAATGTTTGAGTGCGAGACTGGCCAGGGGTACGTTAATGACTTTTTATCATCTGAGTGGCTTGAGTGTCATTTAACAGGGGAATTTTACGATACCGATGTTTTAATGTGAGACGCTTGGGAAATTAACAGTGACAAGTTTATTTATTTATTGTTTTATTCGTATATATCTCACAATAGATAACACAGGGGTAGACAATAATGTATTGTTTAACTATTGTACATTATAGACAAGTATAATACATAAGAAACAAAGTAGTTTATTTACAAGTGTTATACATGATAGTGTTAAATGGAGAAAAGGGAGGTGGTCACGTTGTCAGAATGGACCTGTCGCTTGATGGGGTGAGGTAGTAAGTTGGAAGTTGTAGTAGTAGGTTAGAAGTTGGCGTGTATTAGAAGTAGTAGGTTATCAGTTGGCGTGTATTAGAGGTAGTTGGTTAGCAGTTGGCGTGTATTAGAGGAAGTTGGTTGTGGAGGTAGTTGGTTGTGGAAGTTGTAGTTGTAGTTGGTTGTGGACGTTGTAATTGTAGAGGTAGTTGGTTGTGGAAGTTGTAGTTGTAGAGGTAGTTGGTTGTGGACGTTGTAATTGTAGAGGTAGTTGGTTGTGGAAATTGTAGTTTTAGAGGTAGTTGGTTGTGGACGTTGTAGTTTTAGAGGTAGTTGGTTGTGGAAGTTGTAGTTGTAGAGGAAGTTGGTTGTGGAGGTAGTTGGTAGTAGAAGTTGTAGTAGTTAAAGTTGTAGTTGTAGACGTAGTTGGTGTAGAAGTTGTAGTAGTGAAAGTTGTAGTAGAGCAGGGGACGACGTTCAAATTAACAGACGACGACTTTTATTCGACTGACTCAACAAGCAAGCAAAGACCAAAACGTTACTCCCAAACCCACGAAAGCTTAGACTTTGGAGTTCTATATCTTTAGCACTTCAACGAATAACAGACAACAGTAATGGTGAACCTTACAGATAAGAAAACTTAGTTCCAAACCCCAAAATTTCGTCTCATAACTAAAAAGTTGAACTCAAAACATTAAAAATCTAGGTCCAAAGTCAAAATAGTTAGACACGATAGGGCAAAAGGGCATATTCTTTCCAACCAATACTTCCTATTCTTCTACACATCTGCATCTCGAAGCCTTCGAATTTATATTCAATGTTTGGCTACTGACTATATTTTGCGCCGATTGCTCAGAGTCGATTCTATATTCAACCACTGAACTCTCTTTCTATTGGCTGCATGTCTCTCTCTCTCTCTCTCCCTCTCCATCGCTGTCTCTTTCGCTCTTGCTCGTTCTCTCTCACTCTCTCTCTCTCTCTCTCTCTCTCTCTCTCTCTCTCTCTGCCATGTCGTTGCATCAGACATGTATGTCATATCGTTATATATCAGACACGCATGTTGTCGACTGTGTCGAGATGGATGAATGTAGATTGTCTAGTGTGTCGGGATGGATGTATGTAGGTTGTCTAGTGTGTCGGGATGGATGCATGTAGGTTGTCCAGTGTGACATGATGGTCGTATGTAGGTTGTCTAGTGTCGCATGATGGATGCATGTAGGTTGTCTAGTGTGTCGTGATGGCTGTATGTAGGTTGTCTCGTGTGTCGGGATGGATGCATGTAGGTTGTCGACTGTGTCGAGATGGATGAATGTAGGTTGTCGACTGTGTCATGATGCTTGTATGTAGGTTGTCTAGTGTCGCATGATGGTTGTATGTAATTGTCGAGTGTGCTCCAACAAACCGCCGTGTCATTTAAACTTCTTTGAACACAATGGACACGGATGTTCACCAGAAGAAACCTCATTATGAGAAACCGTCTGGAGAAAATCCAATAACCCTTTCGTCAACCATATTTAACATACCTAGTTAAACTTCAATCTCAACAATACTTATCATACCTACTTTAAACACATTAATAAAATTGAATAACCTTTTATCGATAAGCCTTAACGTACTTTAAGAGAAAACAGACCAACTTACTGTGTAAAATAGAATCTCAATCTGTTAGAATGAATAGTAACTTTCCTTGAAGCAACCAAACTTATAACACGAAAGCCCTGAAGGGTCTAGTTTAAATATAAATTGGTAACAAATGAATACATTATCCAATCAGAGAGTGACTATGCCAACATCGACTGATATCTGGATTAACCAATCAGAGAAGAGTATTAGCATGGGAGGCGGAGCAAAGAAATGACTGACATCTGTATTATAACCATTCAGAAAAGAGCATTAGCATGGGAGGCGGAGCAAAGAAATGACTGATATCTGTATTATAACCAGTCAGAAAAGAGCATTACTATAAACGGCAGAGTGATTAACCAATCATAGAAGAGCGTAACTTTGAAAACGGTTCCAGTTCCATCTTAAGGTAAATGAATTGGTCGGGTTCTCATCGAGGATCGTGGGTGTTTCTGGTCCATAGAATGTGTTTGGATAAACTTATGAAGGAGTTTATGTTCCTAGGGGTTGATATTATTCATACATATGATAAGACGTGTAAGAAACATTCCAAGTTTTATAAAGCGATGGCTAACCTAGTATATACATTATCGGAGAGAAATGAGCTGTTATTTACTGGAATAATTCAGAGAGTCGGTGGTCATGATATCTACGCCACGTTTGTAACCATCGTTATCGAAATACTTTCAGACAGAATTCACAATTTCGGTCGTCTTGTTGTTCTATATACCCTCGCCTATCGATTAGTTAAGAATCATGTCAAAGACATGATCGTCTCTAATACCGACATTTGTGCTTTAGAGAAGGAATTTGGAACTTGGACCGGTGTTATCATCGGAAGAGAATTTGGAGAGTGGTTACTAAAAGAAGGTGGTTTGGAAAATTTGCTAGACCTCTCTAACGAGGAAGCTACAACACTTTGGACTTTACTTCGCAACAGCCTTTGGTCTTTAAGAGCTTTACCTAGAAATGTTTATCTGTGAGTTTATATATTTTCCCTAATAAAAGTTTGGTAACCCTACAGCATTTGTTACTGCCTTACAATATTGTTTACCAGGTCACGACACCTCTCACACTGATGCTGAGGGTTGTCCTGTAGTAGGCCTGTGATTGTAATAAGAATGGTTTGCTCCAGCTTTGAAATCTGAAATTTTCACAAAAAGAGATGGTGTTACTCAGTTCCCCTATAATGGGGATGTTGAGTTACTAAAAATAGATTTTGATCTCTGATGCAATACCTGATTAGTTACTAAAAATAGATTGTGACCTATGATCCAATAACAGAATACTCATTGTACTGGTGACCAATTGAGACTGTATGTACTCATTCACCCAATACTCTCACATCAATATGGAAAAGTGAATTCCCAGTCATTGAAAAGTATGTTGTCACGATAGGTGTGTCAGTAACAAGGAACACAAATAATTAAAGACATCCTAATTAAGTTGTGAAATTTTGGTGGTTGAGAGATAAATCTGAAGATAAGCACATCAAACTATAAGAACAAGGAAACAATCGTATATTACACACTCTTAGAGCCAGTGTTAAGTTAACACGTATTTATCAGCAGTTAAAATAGAAGGTTATAAATTGAGTAGAGGTAAACTTATACCTTATGGCTCATCTACTTTTTCGAATAAACTCATTAAAATTAAAATAAGTCAAATAAAAACAAACAAATATGATCTTTTTATAATGTTTATTTTCACATTAAAACTAGACAACACATGTTACACGTTCAAAATATTTATAATTGAACAACGATGCTTTAAATAGCGCAAATATGGATACAAATCATCTGAAAAAGTACACATATAACAACATAGTCATGTGTTTAATGCTTAAATTACAAGTTTACGTGGTCTCCCACGTGGTTTTTTTAAATACACAAGGATCGCAAAACTTAACACAATTTTGTTTATTGTTCTTAATAGCATAAGATCCATCAGTTATATTAGTGATCGAACGGGGATCAATTCGTTTGTGAGCTGTGTCTGTGAGAACAGTCGAAAGGTTACTCTGTTGATACTGGAAGTCGTCATAAACGGGAGGAGCAGCGAACGACCACTCACCCTCATTGGCTGTTTGTTCTCTGTCATAGTCTGAGCGAAATGTAGAAGCTCCATCAGTGGTTGCTTGTATACTGTCACACTCATTGGCCGTTTGTTCTCGGTCACAGTCTGAGCGAAATGTAGAAGCTCCATCAGTGGTTGCTTGTATACTGTCACACTCAGCTGAGAGACTCGTAGACGCATCACCTGTGGCTACTTGTAGTCTGTCACACTCTGTTAGAATCGTAGACTTCAGACCCACTAAAGTCTCAAATTCAGGCTGTGTTAATGTTATACCGTAACGTGTTGGGAATTTCAACCCCGTTTTGCCATCGTATTTTCTAAGATGAATGAAAGTCTTTGCTCGATATCTCGAAACTGAGACAGCCTTCAAACCATTCTTTTGTAGGGGCTTTACATACTCGCCATTACGAGATGCATAGAAAAAAGCACCATCATAGTCAACATTAACAGCGGAATCACACATATCCACTCTAACGGACTCCATTCTAAAAAACACAAGACTTGGTAGCAGGGCTCTGACTTTCTGTATGTAGCAGCACTGAGAACGGCTGCCCTTTATACCCTGTAACAAGGGGGCGTGGCCAGTCTATTTATAGTAACCAATGGAATACGTTCTATTTATAGTAACTGATGCAATACGTCATTGGACGTGATGAGACATGTTCAGAGAGCGGCCATCTTTGATGAGGCATGGGACGTTTGTTCCACGAAGCCGATGTATCCATGGAGTCATCAAAACAAATGATGATCCAGAGGGCGGGGCCTACACTGACAAGTTGGAGACAAACTCGAGTATATCATGTTATGTTCATTAGAGGGAAGTGTTCTTGTGAACACAGGATTGGGCTTGGCAAGTAAAATATCAACTAAACTTTAGTTTCTATTACTTCTGAAATACTTTTTAGAATCTTGGCTCTGTGATCAATAGCTAGGATGGGGGAAATAATTTTGCCACATTCTTGTATACGGTTTATGAAGCGCTCCTTGTCTATAGAAAACTGCTGCCAAGAATAATTGGGTTCGTCATTTTCATCATCGTTAATCATCGAATTTTCATCATCGAATTTTAATAATGGTTTAACTTTAGACTCAATTTTCAAAAAGACAAATATACATGAAAGGTTTTTAATCTCTAGTGAAACCTATGACACCTACAGCACCGGCTCTCAAAATCAGGGAGATGGAAGGCTGGAGATTCCAACTGAAATAATTAACAACCACTCCTCGACTGCTAATAGAGATATACACATCTTTGAACATGATATTTATTTTGAACACATTAATGCAACGTGGAACGAACAATACGCTTGCAGCCAGCAAGGTGATACACTAAACGATAGAGCTACCAAGGTAAGTAATTGCTTTGGAGTCGAGTTTACATTTTGATTTTGATATTCTCTGTTTCTCCTTCGTTATCTTTATTACTGGGTTATTACACAACTAGTAGAGACATTATCTTTATTGATGATGATAAATAGTAAATTTCCACATGTAATGACAATTTTGAAACTAGTTGCTAGTAATGATTGACGTTATAGTAAAGGAAACCGAAAAAAAATAAAGGACTCATCCTTAATACCATAAAGAAGTAACTGTAACATCAAAGAAAACGACAAGTGGAATAATATTAATACTGGTAAATCCTTTGAAGTATTATCCTCTGGAGGTGGAGTAGAGTAAATTTTACGTAGAAGCAGGTTTAACGTACCCAAGAGACTCATGGACAATAGGTTACTAGGTGAGAAGCGAAAGAGATATCCAATACTTGGATGTTGTGACTTGTAATAAAAACCGCTGTAATAACTTGTACCAACTTGAAAACGTGAGGGGTGAAAAGACAGAGGGAAACAAAGAGAAATGACATCAGCTACAGAGTTGTGCAGAGATATTTTATTATAAAGTGTTTTTTCATTTAGAAGTTTTTGCTGGCTTTTAAACCTAAATTGTCTCGTTTCTTCTAGGTTCATTTTTTGTGAAGAAACGATTGTTTTAACAATCCACGATGATGAAAATGACGAACCCAATTATTCTTGGCAGCAGTTTTCTATAGACAAGGAGCGCTTCATAAACCGTATACAAGAATGTGGCAAAATTATTTCCCCCATCCTAGCTATTGATCACAGAGCCAAGATTCTAAAAAGTATTTCAGAAGTAATAGAAACTAAAGTTTAGTTGATATTTTACTTGCCAAGCCCAATCCTGTGTTCACAAGAACACTTCCCTCTAATGAACATAACATGATATACTCGAGTTTGTCTCCAACTTGTCAGTGTAGGCCCCGCCCTCTGGATCATCATTTGTTTTGATGACTCCATGGATACATCGGCTTCGTGGAACAAACGTCCCATGCCTCATCAAAGATGGCCGCTCTCTGAACATGTCTCATCACGTCCAATGACGTATTGCATCAGTTACTACAATACGTTACGGTATAACATTAACACAGCCTGAATTTGAGACTTTAGTGGGTCTGAAGTCTACGATTCTATCAGAGTGTGACAGACTACAAGTAGCCACATTGATGCGTCTACGAGTCTCTCAGCTGAGTGTGACAGTATACAAGCAACCACTGATGGAGCTTCTACATTTCGCTCAGACTATGACAGAGAACAAACAGCCAATGAGGGTGAGTGGTCGTTCGCTGCTCCTCCCGTTTATGACGACTTCCAGTATCAACAGAGTAACCTTTCGACTGTTCTCACAGACACAGTTCACAAACGAATTGATCCCCGTTCGATCACTAATATAACTGATGGATCTTATGCTATTAAGAACAATAAACAAAATTGTGTTAAGTTTTGCGATCCTTGTGTATTTAAAAAAACCACGTGGGAGACCACGTAAACTTGTAATTTAAGCATTAAACACATGACTATGTTGTTATATGTGTACTTTTTCAGATGATTTGTATCCATATTTGCGCTATTTAAAGCATCGTTGTTCAATTATAAATATTTTGAACGTGTAACATGTGTTGTCTAGTTTTAATGTGAAAATAAACATTATAAAAAGATCATATTTGTTTGTTTTTATTTGACTTATTTTAATTTTAATGAGTTTATTCGAAAAAGTAGATGAGCCATAAGGTATAAGTTTACCTCTACTCAATTTATAACCTTCAATTTTAACTACAGATAAATACGTGTTAACTTAACACTGGCTCTAAGAGTGTGTAATATACGATTGTTTCCTTGTTCTTATAGTTTGATGTGCTTATCTTCAGATTTATCTCTCAACCACCAAAATTTCACAACTTAATTAGGATGTCTTTAATGATTTTTGTTCCTTGTTATTGACACACATATCGTGACAACATACTTTTCAATGACTGGGAATTCACTTTTCCATATTGATGTGAGAGTATTGGGTGAATGAGTACATACAGTCTCAATTGGTCACCAGTACAATGAGTATTCTGTTATTGGATCATAGGTCACAATCTATTTTTAGTAACTAATCAGGTATTGCATCAGAGATCAAAATCTATTTTTAGTAACTCAACATCCCCATTATAGGGGAACTGAGTAACACCATCTCTTTTTGTGAAAATTTCAGATTTCAAAGCTGGAGCAAACCATTCTTATTACAATCACAGGCCTACTACAGGACAACCCTCAGCATCAGTGTGAGAGGTGTCGTGACCTGGTAAACAATATTGTAAGGCAGTAACAAATGCTGTGGGGTTACCAAACTTTTATTAGGGAAAATATATAAACTCACAGATAAACATTTCTAGGTAAAGCTCTTAAAGACCAAAGGCTGTTGCGAAGTAAAGTCCAAAGTGTTGTAGCTTCGTCGTTAGAGAGGTCTAGCAAATTTTCCAAACCACTTCTTTTAGTAACCACTCTCCAAATTCTCTTCCGATGATAACACCGGTCCAAGTTCCAAAGTCCTTCTCTAAAGCACAAATGTCGGAATTAGAGTCGATCATGTCTTTGACATGATTCTTAACTAATCGATAGGCGAGGGTATATAGAACAACAAGACGACCGAAATTGTGAATTCTGTCTGAAAGTATTTCGATAACAATGGTTACAAACGTGGCGTAGATATCATGACCACCGACTCTCTGAATTATTCCAGTAAATAACAGCTCATTTCTCTCCGATAATGTATATACTAGGTTAGCCATCGCTTTATAAAACTTGGAATGTTTCTTACACGTCTTATCATATGTATGAATAATATCAACCCCTAGGAACATAAACTCATTCATAAGTTTATCCAAACACATTCTATGGACCAGAAACGCCCACGATCCACGATGAGAACCCGACCAATTCATTTACCTTAAGATGGAACTGGAACCGTTTTCAAAGTTACGCTCTTCTATGATTGGTTAATCACTCTGCCGTTCATAGTAATGCTCTTTTCTGACTGGTTATAATACAGATATCAGTCATTTCTTTGCTCCGCCTCCCATGCTAATGCTCTTTTCTGAATGGTTATAATACAGATGTCAGTCATTTCTTTGCTCCGCCTCCCATGCTAATACTCTTCTCTGATTGGTTAATCCAGATATCAGTCGATGTTGGCATAGTCACTCTCTGATTGGATAATGTATTCATTTGTTACCAATTTATATTTAAACTAGACCCTTCAGGGCTTTCGTGTTATAAGTTTGGTTGCTTCAAGGAAAGTTACTATTCATTCTAACGGATTGAGATTCTATTTTACACAGTAAGTTGGACTGTTTTCTCTTAAAGTACGTTAAGGCTTATCGATAAAAGGTTATTCAATTTTATTAATGTGTTTAAAGTAGGTATGATAAGTAATGTTGAGATTGAAGTTTAACTAGGTATGTTAAATATGGTTGACGAAAGGGTTATTGGATTTTCTCCAGACGGTTTCTCATAATGAGGTTTCTTCTGGTGAACATCCGTGTCCATTGTGTTCAAAGAAGTTTAAATGACACGGCGGTTTGTTGGAGCACACTCGACAATTACATACAACCATCATGCGACACTAGACAACCTACATACAAGCATCATGACACAGTCGACAACCTACATTCATCCATCTCGACACAGTCGACAACCTACATGCATCCATCCCGACACACTAGACAACCTACATACAGCCATCACGACACACTAGACAACCTACATGCATCCATCATGCGACACTAGACAACCTACATACGACCATCATGTCACACTGGACAACCTACATGCATCCATCCCGACACACTAGACAACCTACATACATCCATCCCGACACACTAGACAATCTACATTCATCCATCTCGACACAGTCGACAACATGCGTGTCTGATATATAACGATATGACATACATGTCTGATGCAACGACATGGCAGAGAGAGAGAGAGAGAAAGAGAGAGAGAGAGAGAGAACGAGCAAGAGCGAAAGAGACAGCGATGGAGAGGGAGAGAGAGAGAGAGAGAGACATGCAGCCAATAGAAAGAGAGTTCAGTGGTTGAATATAGAATCGACTCTGAGCAATCGGCGCAAAATATAGTCAGTAGCCAAACATTGAATATAAATTCGAAGGCTTCGAGATGCAGATGTGTAGAAGAATAGGAAGTATTGGTTGGAAAGAATATGCCCTTTTGCCCTATCGTGTCTAACTATTTTGACTTTGGACCTAGATTTTTAATGTTTTGAGTTCAACTTTTTAGTTATGAGACGAAATTTTGGGTTTGGAACTAAGTTTTCTTATCTGTAAGGTTCACCATTACTGTTGTCTGTTATTCGTTGAAGTGCTAAAGATATAGAACTCCAAAGTCTAAGCTTTCGTGGATTTGGGAGTAACGTTTTGGTCTTTGCTTGCTTGTTGAGTCAGTCGAATAAAAGTCGTCGTCTGTTAATTTGAACGTCGTCCCCTGCTCTACTACAACTTTCACTACTACAACTTCTACACCAACTACGTCTACAACTACAACTTTCACTACTACAACTTCTACTACCAACTACCTCCACAACCAACTTCCTCTACAACTACAACTTCCACAACCAACTACCTCTAAAACTACAACGTCCACAACCAACTACCTCTAAAACTACAATTTCCACAACCAACTACCTCTACAATTACAACGTCCACAACCAACTACCTCTACAACTACAACTTCCACAACCAACTACCTCTACAATTACAACGTCCACAACCAACTACAACTACAACTTCCACAACCAACTACCTCCACAACCAACTTCCTCTAATACACGCCAACTGCTAACCAACTACCTCTAATACACGCCAACTGATAACCTACTACTTCTAATACACGCCAACTTCTAACCTACTACTACAACTTCCAACTTACTACCTCACCCCATCAAGCGACAGGTCCATTCTGACAACGTGACCACCTCCCCTTTCTCCATTTAACACTATCATGTATAACACTTGTAAATAAACTACTTTGTTTCTTATGTATTATACTTGTCTATAATGTACAATAGTTAAACAATACATTATTGTCTACCCCTGTGTTATCTATTGTGAGATATATACGAATAAAACAATAAATAAATAAACTTGTCACTGTTAATTTCCCCAAGCGTCTCACATTAAAACATCGGTATCGTAAAATTCCCCTGTTAAATGACACTCCAGCCGCTCAGATGATAAAAAGTCATTAACGTACCCCTGGCCAGTCTCGCACTCAAACATTCAATCAAAACTTTTCACAGCGAAACAGGGTCTTTGAACACGAAACAGCGCAAAGATATTAATTACCCCCCAAGCGTCTCACATTAAAACATCGGTATCGTAAAATTCCCCTGTTAAATGACACTCCTGATGAATACTTACCGGCTACGGCGATAAATTTATTAGCGTGGTCAAGGGTAAACTCTAGATAATCCTTTGATGTAAACGCGGGAGGTCTACAGCATTATCCTTTGATCTTGCTGACCGTCTAACGGTAACCGGGCTCTTTGATCTCGCTTAACATAATTAACGGGGTGTTTCGCGTTTGGCGTGTAGTTACTTCGTTAACGTAGCTTCGTGTAGCATGTGTAACGGCCTAAGCTGTTACCTTTAATTCTAAAGGAAGTTTTTAAAACTTATCTTGAATAGAACTGTTTTGAAAGTCACTGTTTTTATTGTATGAAAGTACAAAGAAAGAATATAATAGCTTTATGAAAGTTATGATACCACCGCCCACCCCTTCACAACACCACCGCCACGAGCGCTCACCCGAGAGGTCAACGAGAGGTCACCGGAACAAAAATGGGCGGGTAGACTCTCATATAAAGAAAAAAAAGGTAGACTCTCATATAAGGAAAAACGGCACCAAAAAATGTGCCTCGATCTGCCGGTAGACTATTTATATAAGGAATATGGTGCCTTTAAAGGCACTTTTACGCATCGTTTCACTGGATATCCACTACTGACGACACTTTGCGCCATGTATATGCAGACATATACATACAGACACAAACATCACACCCGGATGAAAACAGAATACACGTTATTGCAGGGAGTATTTATGTAAGTAGTGCACGATTACATTCATATACGGATGTGCGTACATGAATACATTCATGTTTGTGAGCATCTTATAAACAGATATCAGGATGTTTGCAGGGCTTCCTTGAGTTAATTCTCTATCAATGAAAGAAACGTTAACAAATCTGGCTGCAGATCGTAGCACATCGAGAACACAAAATAAAAATGGCACTGCAACTTTCGAGGCAGTGCTGGTATTAATTTCAGAGCACAAACGACGCAGGAGAAATGAGACGAGGCCAGACACCACGAATACATCTTGTTCGTTCTGTGGTTGTATCTGTCTGTCCAATATTGGCAGATTCAACTATGAGAGAAGCTATTCAGAAAAGCAGAATCCAGCATAAGACACTTATATTTTTACCAAACTACTGACTTTTCATGATTTCTTGCTACCAACCGTCTGTCAAGACGCCAAAGGCCATACTATTAATTGAACAGATGTTGCAGGCGTATGTGTTCTATGCATGTAACTCTTTCTATCCTTTTTCTTCATCTTATATTTCTAATTTTCCTTTCATCGTCGTGCAAAAAAATTAGTCTTCTGCTTGTGTGTTGACTACTTCGTCTGACATTTGCCAGTGTTACTAATCTTTTATCAAATTTTCTTTTCGTGAAGGACCTATATATCAGCTGTTTTAGTAATGTCTTTGATAGCTCTTTGGAATGTGATGGTGAGTGATGAAGCCACTGACACTTTGCTAGGAATCAGGCAACATCTCTACAACAATTATTGACCAATTATTAAACAATTATTAGGCGTAATAAGCCCAATGGTTGCAGCTTTTGTAGATAATAGTTAGTAGCCCCCGTCAGTCATAGTTGACTATGGATTTTTCAGGGCCTCTAGAAATGTTATTTTTTTTTCTTTTCTTTCGTCGTGTATTCTCTTTCTCTATGAATCTGTCTGCTTCTTGTTTGAGGTAAACCTTTAAAGTGTTTCCAGAGTTTGCGTCTCCAGCTTTGTCTCCCCATGCTGCAGGGTTTATGTTCAGAGTCTTTGTAGATAATTAAGGGTGGACAGACAAGATCAGTGAAAGGACGGAATTAACCTTCGTCACATCTTAGAAATACCCGTGTGTTACCGGGGCCTCATTATGTGGGAAGTAAAGAATAGTGACACTGTGACCTTCTAGGCATGTCGTAAGAGGCGACTAAGGAGTTTGATCGATGGCTTGGCAAGCTGTCATTGTAAAAAGTATTGTTATGGAAACAGAACCATAGATTTTAGAAGCAGTGATCTCTACAATATGTGCCATTTTGGCACGCAAGGTTTCTGTTTTTGAGATTGTAGTTCTGCCCTATGTGCCGTTTTCGGCTCGAAAGGACAATAGAAAGATAGATATCTTAGAAAGTAGCTCTTAATAGTTGGCAGGAAATTGTGACCACGTCATTTAGAGCGCCCTACGACAGCCATGGTTACGGGACTGATGATGACGATATGATAACAATGTAGGTAAACATCTTTTGTATTTTATAATTATATTAAAGGTGTACATAATTATTAGGAATAAAAACCACTATATGCTGTTACTTCTTCAGGCGAGGCAGCAGGAAAGGTGTTTCAGAAAAGCGACATTTTGACAAATCCTGTTGCAGGCCTTATGATTGGAGTTTTGGTCACTGTGCTCGTGCAAAGCTCGTCAACATCCACCAGTATCATAGTCAGCATGGTCGGGGCTGGAAGTAGGTATTTTACATCATTAATTTTGTAAAATACCAGAAGTAAGTCTTTTACATCATTAATATTACATTATGTTAAAAATAGGAAGCCGCAATAGCTCAGTGGTTAGTGAACTGGACTACAAAGGACAAGGGGTAGGGTTCGATCCCAACCGACTGCTTCCGTGTTCACCCAGCCTTAAATGGGTACCGGATTTTTTTTCTGGGAAAGTAAAGCAGCACGGGCGTAATACCGACCACATTACCCCCCAAAAATCATGTGCTGAAGGTCTGTAAAATATAGGGCCACTAACATCATATTTCCCTATACGCCACTTGGCGTGACAGGGGTACTTTACTTACTATGCTAAAAATAGGTCATTAACAAAATTAATGTTGCATTATGGCACAAGTATTTTGCATAAACATTTTTTTTTTACCCTGCTGGTTCCACCGCGGGGGTATTTTTGTTCTCCAACCACGAGTACAACTGACAATGCTTCCAGGGGAATCGAACACGGGTTGTCCGACCGTCGGTGGTCCAGTAGGGTGGTTTTCCCAACTAGGCTACCGAGGCCTCCAAAATATTGTTTTATATATTTAATAATAATATCATCATCATCATCAAGTACCTGGCCTGCTGGCGTAGATGATCATGTATCTCCACAACTTTCGATCTCGACAGTTATTTATCATTTCTGTTGTTGACCTTCTGCCAAGCCACTCTCTTAAGCTGTCTGTTATTTTTTTCTCTTTGCTTTCCTCTATCTCTTCGTCCCTCAAATTTTCCAGTTGTTACAATATATTCCAGTTGTTCTCTTCTCATTACATGGCCAAAAAATGATGATTGTTTCTACCTAATATTGGAAATTAGCTCTCTTTTTGCTTTGACCTCTTCCAGAACATTTTCATTACTCTTCTTAGCTGTCCATGATATTATCAACAATATTCTGTAAAACCACATATACAGACTTCAGTGATTTTCTTATCTGTTTTCCTATTGTCCATGATTCACATCCTTATGTTAAGACTGGCTCTACATAACATTTAAGAACTCTTTTTCTTGTTTCTATTGTGAAAAATGGATTGCATAGTATCTTCCTCATTTTTTGGAAAGCTGCTTTTGCCTGAGCCATTCTGGATCTCACCTCTTTTGTACATCTTCCGTCTGAGGTTAACAAAGTTCCCAATATTTAAATTCATATACCTGTTTTAATATTATCCACTTGTCTTTATTTTGCACTGAGGTGATGTCTATGACGTGATAATAATATAATAATATATAATAATAATAATAATAACAACAATAATAATAATATAAACACTGTATATTATATTAATATTGAAACATGCTACAAGTAAGTCTTCACACCAACAATGTTCCATTATGTTACAAAAGTATTGTTTTTTGGGGAGCAAAACCATATATGTGCCCACATCATTTTAAGTATTCGAACTTTGTCAGCGGAGAAATGTAAGTGTGCTGATCGGATTGTCCGAAATATATTTGCTCAAATCGCAACTGTAGTGTAAGACCTCCTTTCTCTCTCTCTCTCTCTCTCTCTATCTCTCTCTCTCTCTCCCAACACCTCCCCCCCCCAACCACCACCAATGGATATGGATTCGATGTTCACGTAGAATTTGAACTTGAGGACCAACATTTCGTTTTCTCCAGGAAAGTACAACCATCAGATATGGCTCACTGACCGCATCATTCCTGAATGTGTGGATGATGATTACAACATTAAAACATGAGCGTTATATTATTCATAAACAGAATGACGTGACTGTTAAACATTACTTTTATCTTTTCTTTAAAGTAAATCTTTTCATATAGTTAATATAATTATAAATAAAAGCAATGAGTGTTAAAGCTTATACGTTTTGTTTCATCAGGGATTTATGAACAATGAACGGTAATTCGACAAATGTGACGTTATCAAAATGTTACCACATACGAGATTAAAGAGAATATTAAAGAAGTGATCTTACTTAAGTATCAAATACTTTACACATATTCTTAGCTGCGAGCTTTGAAATGGAATAATAATTACGATGGTATCGTAGAAATTAAACACCATGGCGGAATATGTAGTAAGCAAAGCAGTCAATGTAAAGCTACTAAGGGCTTGTGTCGTCCTACAGCTACATGTGATAGAGAATCATAGATGCTCATGTAAACAAAAAGGCAGCAAAATGGTTAAATTGAAGCAAAATGTTACTTAAAATTCTCAGAATACCTTGAATGAAGTAAACAATACAAATGAGGGCATTAAACGTCTTTAAAATAAGGAGCACTTAGGACCACCTCTTTGGACTTCAGTTTTGGAGCTCTTTGGACTTAAGTCCAAAGGTCCCTATGAGCAATATCATACACAGGAAATTACTGTATCTCGACAACATTAAAAGATATAATGGTTTGGAAAGAACAATAATAGAAGGCCTGTTTCCAGGAAAAGAGACAAGAGTTGACAAAGAAGAAGGTGGGTTTAGGGTATTAAAAATATTAAAGTTGACAACAGAGTTAGGGGAAGTTCTGGCTAGAGTCAGAGATCTTTTTAAAGAGGATGTGATGAAAGCAGCGTTCTAAAAAGAACCTGAAACTAGATGATGGTAGTAGTGAAACATAAACAATTTCTTTTTCTTAAATAGACAAAGGTAGCTCTATAGTGTTTAATGTCAAGGTATGAAAATCTGATTTTTTTTTTCCGCCAACGATTACTTCTGTTTCGCTTAAAGAGTAAAAAAGGGTGTAGTTGGTTGAGTACAAATAATAATACGTAGGGAGGTCAAAAAGTAATGCACACCAATTTTTTTCTCGGCTAATAATAAAGATTGGAATATGAAATTTTGCACACTTGGAATATGACATGTTCCAATTATGTGCACCAAATTGCACAGCATTCTGATAAATATTACGCAATCTATGAACCGTTAAAATGGAGCTTGTCAACAATGTCCGTTACAAACAGCGAATTGTCATAGAATTTCTGGTTGCGGAAAAAGAAACTGTGGCAAACATTCATAAACGACTGTGTGCAGTGTACAAATGTTCTGCAGTCGATAGGAGCACAGTTAGTCGCTGGGTTCAGAGAATTAAAGCTGCAGAAAGTGTACGAGTGGAGCTGCATGATTTACCGCGTTCTGGACGTGTTGCCTCGGCTACCAGCACAGACATGTTAAACCGGGCTGATGCCATTATTCGTAAGGATAGGCGTATCACTAGTCAGCAATTGGCATTGCAGCTTACAGTCAGCAAGGGAAGTGCAATCGCAATTTTTAAAACTCTCGGATATTCAAAGATTTGCGCTCGATGGGTTCCTCGGTGCCTAACAAATGATCACAGAGTTCAAAGGAAAACATTCTGTTCTGAATTGTTGGAGCGTTTCGGTGTTGAAGGAGAAATGTTTTTGTCAAAAATTGTTACCGGTGACGAAACGTGGGCACATTATTATGAGCCTGAAACAAAAATGCAGTCAATGGAATGGCATCATCCGCAGTCACCAAAAAGAAAAAAATTCAAAACATCTCCATCAGCCGGAAAGGTGATGATCACTGTCTTCTGGGACATTGATGGTGTGATTCTTGTTGATGTAATGACAAGAGGTGAGACAATCAACTCGACAGCTTACATCAATACACTGACAAAACTCAAACATCGGTTCCACAGAGTTCGGCCTAATAAGCCATCTGCAGATTTGTTGCTTCAACATGACAATGCACGCCCTCACACAAGTCTGGTAACACGGGAAGCAATCAACAAATTTGGTTGGACTGTACTGCCCCATCCTCCTTACGGCCCTGATCTGGCTCCCTCAGATTTCCATCTGTTTGGACCACTCAAAAAATTCCTGCGTGGGAAACACTTTGACAATGATGAGGATGTGATCCGTGCAGTTAAAAAATGGCTACGCGAGCAGGACAAAACTTGGTACAAACGAGGCATTCATGACCTAGTTTCGCGTTGGCGTAAGGCAATACGCTTGAACGGAGATTATGTTGAAAAATAGGTAGTGTAAAGGGGATGTTCAGCTACAATCTGTGAAAATTTCACACATTTTGCCCGAATAGTTTCCGAGAAAAAAATTGGTGTGCATTACTTTTTGACCTCCCTTCAGTACATAAATATTATTATATGGGGAACTTCCGAGGCGATAATAGGGAATAATAGAACAAAGAAGTATGTGTTAGCACTCGGAAAATTGACATACAAACAACAACAGAAAAAAACGAAGAACAATATATGGTCCGAAGTGGGATCGAACCCGTACTCAGTGGCACCGCGCCTTGCCACGAGAAGCCGAACGCTTGGCACACTGCCACGCAGCTAACTAAAAAAATTGGCTATTGCAGCAGTGTCTTTACATGATGACGTTCTCAATGACTATAGCATAGGGTAACGATCACAGACCGGAAATAAATTGTATATTTGTACTTTCCTATTAATGCAAGTATCTCCCAGTAGGGCTGAATACTTGTGTTGTAGACAAACATTTATTGGACGAAACAGCACGAATAGTAGTTTCACGAATAGTAGTAGTATATAACCACTGGAAACTACTATTCGTGCTGTTTTGTCCAATAAATGTTTGTCAATAACACGAATAGTACTTGTGTTGTAGACAAACATTTATTGGACGAAACAGCACGAATAGTAGTTTCATGTTTGTCTACAACACGAACAGTACTTGTGTTGTAGACAAACATTTATTGGACGAAACAGCACGAATAGTAGTTTAACGAATAGTAGTAGTATATAACCACTGGAAACTACTATTCGTGCTGTTTCGTCCAATAAATGTTTGTCTACAACACAAGTATTCAGCCCTACTGGGAGATACTTGCATTAATAGGAAAGTACAAATATACAATTTATTTCCGGTCTGTGATCGTTACCCTATGCTATAGTCATTGAGAACGTCATCGTGTAACACACTGCTGCAATAGCCAATTTTTTTAGTTGGCTGCGTGGCAGTGTGCCAAGAGTTCGGCTTCTCGTGGCAAGGCGCGGTGCCACTGAGTACGGGTTCGATCCCACTTCGGACCATATATTGTTCTTCGTTTTTTTCTGTTGTTGTTTGTCTGTCAATTTTTCCGAGTGCTAACACATACTTCTTTGTTCTATTATTCCCTGTAGTTGGTTGATCGTGTTATTTTTCCAGTACGCTCTGGTATCTTCGCCTTTCGGCTCAACGGCAGGATTCTGAACTAATGTTCGTTGTTCAAAAATGATTGAATGTTTATCATGCCAACACAGACATTTCATTGAAAGTTTAGAGAATCAAATCTGCACGAAACAAAATATGAATAACCAGAATAATCCTCACGAGCATTGTCCTGTGATGGCTGACGCTCTCATCATCATCATCATCATCATCATTATCACGGATGACACAGTCTTAATAGCAGAGACAGAGAATGAACTATAAGAAATGAGAGACATAAAGTAAAAGAAAGCAATATGCTGACGCTCTGGTTGTATTAAAAAGAAAAAAAAGAATAGAGAAGTAACATTTTGTGACATATTTCATGTCGTAGGGGTGTGAAATATACAATTTCAACCTACTGGGTCACAGTATTTGTAGCTGATGAGACCAGTGCTCTTTCTCGATGCCATTACTTTCCCCAACTTAGAGAGCCAGTTACCTATTTCTTTTTCACTTGGTCGACAGGAGAGCGTTAATCTGCGTTGAAACCCACGTTGATACTAACGTCAAGTCGGCGCATTACCACCTCACTATTGACAACACTCTACAGACACTTCTCGATATATAGCAAAAGTTTATATTGAACGGGAAGAAGAAGCAGAAGCAGAGAAAGAAGAAGAAGGGGGGGGGGCGAAAGAATAGGTGGAGGAGGGGAGAAAGAAGAGGAAGAAGAAGAGGAAGAAGGAGGAGGAGGAGAAAGAAGAGGAAGAAGAAGAGGAAGAAGGAGGAGGAGGAGAAAGAAGAGGAAGAAGAAGAAGAGGAAGAAGAAGGAGGAGGAGAAAGAAGAGGAAGAAGGAGGAGGAGGAGAAAGAAGAGGAAGAAGAAGAGGAAGAAGGAGGAGGAGGAGAAAGAAGAGGAAGAAGAAGAAGAGGAAGAAGGAGGAGGAGGAGAAAGAAGAGGAAGAAGAAGAAGAGGAAGAAGGAGGAGGAGGAGAAAGAAGAGGAAGAAGAAGAAGAGGAAGAAGGAGGAGGAGGAGAAAGAAGAGGAAGAAGAAGAAGAGGAAGAAGGAGGAGGAGGAGAAAGAAGAGGAAGAAGGAGGAGGAGGAGAAAGAAGAGGAAGAAGGAGGAGGAGGAGAAAGAAGAGGAAGAAGGAGGAGGAGGAGAAAGAAGAGGAAGAAGGAGGAGGAGGAGAAAGAAGAGGAAGAAGGAGGAGGAGGAGAAAGAAGAGGAAGAAGGAGGAGGAGGAGAAAGAAGAGGAAGAAGGAGGAGGAGGAGAAAGAAGAGGAAGAAGGAGGAGGAGGAGAAAGAAGAGGAAGAAGGAGGAGGAGGAGAAAGAAGAGGAAGAAGGAGGAGGAGGAGAAAGAAGAGGAAGAAGGAGGAGGAGGAGAAAGAAGAGGAAGAAGGAGGAGGAGGAGAAAGAAGAGGAAGAAGGAGGAGGAGGAGAAAGAAGAGGAAGAAGGAGGAGGAGGAGAAAGAAGAGGAAGAAGGAGGAGGAGGAGAAAGAAGAGGAAGAAGGAGGAGGAGGAGAAAGAAGAGGAGAAGGAGGAGGAGAAAAGAGGAAGAGAGGAAGAAGAGGAGGAGAAAGAAGAGGAAGAAGAAGAAGAGGAAGAAGGAGGAGGAGGAGAAAGAAGAGGAAGAAGAAGAAGAGGAAGAAGAAGGAGGAGGAGAAAGAAGAGGAAGAAGAAGAAGAGGAAGAAGAAGAGGAAGAAGGAGGAGGAGGAGAAAGAAGAGGAAGAAGAAGAAAAGGAAGAAGAAGAGGAAGAAGGAGGAGGAGGAGAAAGAAGAGGAAGAAGAAGAAGAGGAAGAAGAAGAGGAAGAAGGAGGAGGAGGAGAAAGAAGAGGAAGAAGAAGAGGAAGAAGGAGGAGGAGGAGAAAGAAGAGGAAGAAGAAGAAGAGGAAGAAGGAGGAGGAGGAGAAAGAAGAGGAAGAAGAAGAGGAAGAAGGAGGAGGAGGAGAAAGAAGAGGAAGAAGAAGAGGAAGAAGGAGGAGGAGGAGAAAGAAGAGGAAGAAGAAGAAGAGGAAGAAGAAGAGGAAGAGGAGGAGTAGACGAAGTAGAAGAAGAAGAGGAGGAGAAAGAAGAGGAGGTGGAGCAGGAGAAAGGAGAGGGAGAGGTGGAGTAGATGAAAAGGAAGAAGAGGAGGAGGAAGTTGAAGATGATGAATAGCTACAGAAGCAATTTTTAGGATTTGTTTCTGAAGAGGATTGTTTCCCTTTAAGAGGTGAAGGTAGTTCCATAGCAGCTCTCATTAGGTAATGATGTGCTAGTGACATCGTTGTACCCCAGTTTTATGAAATGGAGTGGCCAGTTTCCTTCCTCGTTGTCTTAATTCCCAGAAAATGTTTCTGGTACTCATTTAAAGAGGTTGGGTGACACCAACTGCCTTTTATGTTGGATTTTTGTTGTTGCATCAATTAGTTTATTGAACTCAGAACGTTTTGCTACCCTTTACAACCACAAAGTTAGGGAGCCGAGATAGCTCAGTGGTTAGTGAACTGGACTACAAAGGACAAAAGGTCGGGTTCGATCTTGATCGACGGCTTCCAGGTTCACCCAGTCTTAAGTGGGTACCATATTTTTGTGTGGGAAAGTAAAGCGCCATGGACGTAATACCGATCACATAACGAACCCAAAAAATCATGTGCCTAAGGTCTATAAAAATTATGGCCACTAACACCATATTCGTTATACGCCACTTGGCGTGACGAGGCTCTTTACTTTTTTTTTTTTTAACAACCGCAGAGTTATTTATCCATAAAGTCTGTAATAACAATATAGGGAGTCAGTCCAGTATTCTCCATTGTTGTTGTTGTCCTCTATTTTTTATTTTTAATAAAATACGTTGACACATGATTTATTTATTGTTCTGTGTATCAATAGTTCTTGACATCAAAACTGCTATACCGATCATAATGGGCGCTAACATCGGGACTTCAGTGACTAACACTATCGTCGCTCTGGGTCAGATGGCCGACAAGGGCGAGTTTAGGAGAGCTTTTGCCGGAGCCACTGTTCATGACATGTTCAACTGGTTGACAGTAATTGTGCTGCTACCACTCGAAGTTATCACTAGTGAGTCAGTGTGTTTGTTAACACTAATTCGTAAGTGTATCTGTTATCACTAGTGAGTCAGTATGTTTGTTAACACTAATTAGTAAGTTTATCTGTTATCACTAGTGATTCAGTGTGTTTGTTAACACTAATTAGTAAGTGTATCTGTTATCACTAGTGAGTCAGTGTGTTTTTTAACACTAATTCGTAAGTGTATCTGTTATCACTAGTGAGTCAGTGTGTTTGTTAACACTAATTCGTAAGTGTATCTGTTATCACTAGTGAGTCAGTGTGTTTGTTAACACTAATTCGTAAGTGTATCTGTTATCACTAGTGAGTCAGTATGTTTGTTAACACTAATTAGTAAGTGTATATGTTATCATTAGTGAGTCACTGAATTGTTTATCACTAATGATAGTGTGTTGTTTGTCACTACTGATTCAGTGAACTAGTGATATTGTGCTAGGGTCATAATCACGTTACTTCAGTTGAATACATAGCTATTCCGATTTTCCCATCGAACTATTTAGAAAACTTAGAGAAGAACCCTAATTCACGTGCACGAACTCCATAGCACGACCAGGGATCCGTCGATGTTGGCTGATTTTATGTGATAATTTTGTCAAGGAATTGACCAGTTTTCGGCCCAGGCCTGCGCTTTTCGGTTCTTAACTTCCAGCGGGTTTTTAACGTGCTCATGTGCAGACGAGACCTCCAGTTTTTTTTTTTTTGACGTTATCCGAGGGTGCTAGACATCGGATCTCACTACCCAGAGAGAGCTAGACATCAGATCTCACTACTCAGAGAGGGCTAGACATCGGATCTCACTACCCAGAGAGGGCTAGACATCGGATCTCACTACCCAGAGAGGGCTAGACATCTGATCTCACTACCCAGAGAGGGCTAGACATCAGATTTCACTACCCAGAGAGGGCTAGACATCAGATCTCACTACCCAGAGAGGGCTAGACATTGGATCTCACTACCCAGAGAGGGCTAGACATCAGATCTCACTACCCAGAGAGGGCTAGACATCAGATCTCACTACCCAGAAGGGCTAGACATCGGATCTCACTACCCAGAGAGGGCTAGACATCGGATCTCACTACACAGAGAGGGCTAGACATCGGATCTCACTACCCAGAGAGGGCTAGACATCGGATCTCACTACCCAGAGAGGGCTAGACATCAGATCTCACTACCCAGAGAGGGCTAGACATCAGATCTCACTACCCAGAGAGGGCTAGACATCAGATCTCACTACCCAGAGAGGGCTAGACATCAGATCTCACTATCCAGAGAGGGCTAGACATCAGATCTCACTACCCAGAGAGGGCTAGACATCAGATCTCACTACCCAGAGAGGGCTAGACATCAGATCTCACTACCCAGAGAGGGCTAGACATCAGATCTCACTACCCAGAGAGGGCTAGACATCAGATCTCACTACCCAGAGAGGGCTAGACATCAGATCTCACTACCCAGGAGAGGGTAACACCGCGAAGAAACCTGGGAACCAATTTAAAAAAAACAAACATGCACACGACCTTTTACTGGGATTTGAACCAAGGACTTTCCTGTCTAGAGGTTGGTGTCTCATCTCTAGACCACCAGGTATACCAGGTGTACTACAGCCATCACCAGTTAGTTGATGTATTTATTATTATTAGTGAGTCTGTGTTTTGTTATCACTAGTGTGTTAGCTATTACTAATGAGTCAGTGTGTTAGTTATCACTTGTGAGATAGTGTGTTAGCTATATCTGTTGAATTAATGTGTTAGTTATCACAAGTGAGTTAATATGTTAGCTATCACTGTTGAGTTAATTTGTTTAGTTATCACTAGTGAGTTAGTATGTTAGCTGTCACTATTAAGTCAGTGTGTCAGTTATCATGTTAATTGTTATTTCAATGTTGATTTTTGCGTTATTTATCACTTTTGGATCATTGTGTTATTTGTCACTGATAGGCTATTCACTTACCTCTCATTGGTTGTTTATTGTCACCAGTTAAATGACTCTGTAAGTTACTTGGCCACTGCTTACTTAAGGAGGGAGGGAGATTACCACAAGAGAACCATCTGGTCAGCTACAATGAAGCCAAATCCATCATCAAAGGCCAGTTTCATGAAAAATGGAAACAAGAACACATAAAGTATAACGAGAGGGACGGATACCTCCAACAATCAAGGAGGGATCAAGTCATCATACTTCACCTACGCCCTATACAGAACAGAATGAGAAACCACATGTTCACCAAACTCAAAATAAGAACTACCAGCCACTGTACCCTGGATAACATAACAGGTAAACACGTTCTACAGGATTACCCTCAGCACACAGACCTGAGAAGGACAATGTGGCCCACACCCACCTCCATGGAATAGAAAATATACTGGGCAACCGAATCACTTAAACAGACAGCTGCCTTCATAGGAGAGTCCATAGTCATATACTGAATGAGCCATGATCTTAGAAGAAGAAGCTTACTTAATGTTCATTAACCAAGACTAACAATAATTTCTTTATTGTCACATGATAATTATCCTTGCACGACGCAAAACCAACAGTTGTTTGAATTACACACACTCACACGTACACACAACACACGTCAGTATACACAACATAGGTAACACTACCTAGACCCTATTTTCATTAAGTATTATACTTTTTACACGTCCACGACCTGGCGAACACATAGGCCAGACATGTGCTGTTGGATCATTACTATTTATGCCAGTGATGCCCAAATGGCGGTCAGAGGACCAGATTCAGCCCGCCAGTCTATTTTTCTTGGCCACCGAATCGCCCTCAAAAACTACTATATTAATTATCTATGAATAAAGACTAAAGTTTCAGTCGGTTAAAAAGAAATAATATAAAGGTAATTTTGAAATCAATAATTAATTGTCTTGTTATAAATGATAAAATATGTCGTCAAAGTGCAAGCATTATTTATATAATACTAAATTTGGACATGTACTTTTCCATGATGTTCTAAATTTGGCCCTCTGGTTCTGGCCTTTTACTATACTCCGGTCATCGGTCGACCTTAAGTTGACCAACATCGATCTAAATACTACCTATGTTTGTTATCTGTGACACTTGTATTAGACTTTAGACTTGATTGGCGTCACTGCTAGTGGAACATTCCCATGTATGCTACATCCTCGTTCCAGCAACAAACAAATTGCTTATCCTGATCGTTCTGAGACGTGTACTATCATCATCATCATCATCGAGTGCCATCTCCGCATCGTAGGTTGGCTACCATGGAACGCCATTCTGCTCTGTCACTTGCTTTGTTGGTGCAGGTTGTCATAGGCTGGTTTGTCCATCTTTTGATGTTACTCATCCATGTTAGTCTTGGTCTGCCTCTGCCTTTTTTACCTTGTATAATCCCCTCCAGGATTACTTTTAGTAGGCTGTTGTGTCTTTTAACATGGCCCAAAAATCGCATTTGTCTTGTTTGAATTGTGTTTAGTAGTTCTCTTTTCATTTTTAGTTGTTTTAAGACATCATCGTTTGTTTTCTTTTCCTTCCATCCAATTCGACCTATTCTTCTATATATCCAAATGTCAAAGGCTTTAATTCTCTGTTCTGTTTTCTTGTCTAATGTCTATGTTTCTGCACCATATAGGAATGTTGAGAAGACATACTATTTTGCTATTCTTAGTTTTAGCCCTGGAGTTATTTGTTTTGATGTTAATATGCCTTATTATACATACACAAATACTCACACAAACAGACAGGCAAACAGAGAGAGAGAGAGAGAGAGAGAAAGAGAGAGAAAGAGAGAAAGAGAGAATGTGGTCTTCAAAGGTATCACCACCTATGCTACCTTGCAATTTACTTATCGCTCGCATATGATTTTACCGTCATCTTCTTCTTTTTACCCCCCCCCCCCGTCACGCCAAGTGGCGTATAAGGAAATATGGTGTTAGTGACCCTATATTTTACAGACCTTCAGCACATGATTTTTGGGGTAATGTGGTCAGTATTACGCCCGTGCTGCTTTACTTTCCCAGAAAAAATCCGGTACCCATTTAAGGCTGGGTGAACCCGGAGCCGTCGGTTGGGATCGAACCCTACCCTTGTCCGTAGTAGTCCAGTTCAATTTTTTACCGTCATAATTTAGGTTTTATTACTCTATTCCCATATTGCTCGCTACGTCTATGTTATTGGTCACACTTTTTCTTATTCAATTCCCAAATTACCTGCCAGGTCTAATTTACCTGCTCCAATGTCTACGCCCTATTCTCCGATTACTTGTCACACCAACATTATCTGTCCTACCAAGATTACCTGTCACATCAGATTTACTCGTCACAATTTCTCGTACTCTGTGTTCCAGATTATCTATTTTACCTGACGGAGGCTATAGTTAATTCCCTTCCTTTAAAGCAAGACAAGGGAGCCGACAAGGACATGCTCAAGGTCATTACCACACCGTTCACGGACAAAATTATCCAGGTTCGTATCCATGCGTGATGCGTGGCCGTAGCTGTCACTTACCATTCTAGTACAGAAACATCGGTAACTTCTTAACATTTGATACATTTCAACCATTTTATTCTACTCTCTAATCCCTTTAGCTTCTTGACACTCTAATAGAGGTTGGCCCGCATGGGTCATAGCTAAATAACTACACATACACTGTGCAACAATTTTAATCTACTATAATCCCTTTGAATGTTGAAAGTTCCCTGGACAGTTAAAAAGACCAATGAGGAAGTTCTCAAAGAGGCCAACACAAAAAGGGAGCTCTTAAAAAATATCAGAAAGAAGCAATCAACATTTTTCGGGAACATCATGAGAAGAGGAAAGTTGGAATACTTGGTTACAACTGCCAAAATAAAAGGAAAGAGAGATCGCGGGCGACAAAGAGAGAAAATACTGGATAGTTTGGTGTCATGACATGGAAAACAGTCAACAACATAACTGATACGATGCACTGTAGATAGAAGATTATGGAGGGACATGATCACCTACGCCAACCGGTATGGCACATGGTGATGATGATAATCCCTTTAATCTCTGATTATATATAAATATAATCCCTGAGGTTTGCGTGAGCACGTTTTCGTGAATACGTTTTGAATAGGTGCTCGACTCCATAGAAAGAAATGCGAAGATAAAGTGTATGTGGCAGCTTCACTAAATGATGATAGAACAAAGTAATTAAACTTTCGGTCACAGGTCTGGGTCTGACCTGTATAACAGGACAACAAACACGTACAGGACGACTACGCGATCATATAAATAAATGTGTATAGATTTACCTAGATAAACCTGTCTCAGAAAGGCAAGGTCCCAGTGATGAGATCGCCTGGTTTCTTGTACTGATGTATCGGCATGTGCGCTTGACGTTTCCAATTGCATAACAGAAAGCCTTTTATTAAAAAAAAACGTTAAAGAGAACGAGTAATACTAGGGAAATGAAAGTGATCGAGAGCAGATTTGAAAGATCCTAAAGTGACAAAATGGTTGAGAGACAAAAGCCGTGCATATTGTCAATTTTTTCTTTCTTTTTGTATACAACATGTCTGATCTTGGACACTGTGCATTTGTACTCCAAAGTTGTTGATAATCTTTGAGGAATAGTTCAGTCAGCACAGTCCACGAACTCCACTGGCTTCTTTCCTAACATGTTTGTTTACTTATGTATCAAATTATATGCATAAATAGATTTAATTACTTATGTATTAAATTAGATACAATAAATAGATTTAATTACTTATGCATTAAATTATGTACATAAATAGATTTAATTACTTATGTATTAAATAATGTACAATAAATATATTCAATTACCTATAAATAAAATTATGTACATAAATAGATTTAATTACTTATGTATTAAATTATGTACATAAATAGATTTAATTACTTATGTATCAACTTATGTACCCACATATATCTAATTACTTATGCATCAAATTATCACAATACATAGATTTATTTACGTATGCATCACATTATTTACAATAAATAAATTTATTTACTCATGTATCAAATTATGTACAACAAATAGATTCAATATTTATGTATCAAATTATGTACAATAAATAGATTCAATATTTATGTATCAAATTATGTACAATAAATAGATTCAATATTTATGTATCAAATTATGTACAATAAATAGATTCAATACGTATGTATCAAATTATGTAAAATAAATATATTAAATATATTTAATTACTTATGTATCAAATTATATACAATAAATAGATTCAATATTTGTGTATCAAATTATGTAAAATAAATATATTAAATAGATTTAACTACTTGTGTATCAATGCGTTTCATGAAACGTTTAAGTGAACTGTAGTTATCCGTCCTGCTACTAGTATGTGCATTGTTAATCCAGGCCGCTGAAGGATTTCTGTAACATTGTGTAGTCAATGTTTCTGTCTTTTGATCATCCACGAACCTTGAAGACAGATCATCAAATGAAGTGAAATCAGTCTTATTTGGTGAATTTCAATTCCTTCCTTCCTTCCTTCCTTCCTTCCTTCCTTCCTTCCTTCCTTCCTTCCTTCCTTCCTTCCTTCCTTCCTTCCTTCCTTCCTTCCTTCCTTCCTTCCTTCCTTCCTTCCTTCCTTCCTTCCTTCCTTCCTTCCTTCCTTCCTTCCTTCCTTCCTTCCTTCCTTCCTTCCTTCCTTCCTTCCTTCCTTCCTTCCTTCCTTCCTTCCTTCCTTCCTTCCTTCCTTCCTTCCTTCCTCCTTCCTCCCTCCCTTCCTCCCTCCCTCCCTCCCTCCCTCCCTCCCTCCCTCCCTCCCTCCCTCCCTTCCTCCTTCCTTCCTTCCTCCCTCCTTCCTCCCTCCCTCTCTTCCTTCCTTCTTTCCTTCCTTCCTTCCTTCCTTCCTTCCTTCCTTCCTTCCTTCCTTCCTTCCTTCCTTCCTTCCTTCCTTCCTTCCTTCCTTCCTTCCTTCATTTCTTCCTTCCTTCCTTCCTCCCTCCCTCTCTTCCTTCCTTCCTTCCTTCCTCCCTGCTTCGTCTCTGTTTCCTGCTGCTTACTGTGAACCTAACAAAATTTAAATCGACTCATTAACTCAAAAGTTGCCCCATAGTTTATCTTTCAGTCTTCCAAGACTTCTTTATATATTCACGTTTGTGCTAGATATCGTTTACCACAGTGGTCGAGCAAGATTGACGTACCACAAGCAAATGGCCAGTGTTCCGTGATAAAGAGAGAGAGTAAAAAAAAGAAGAAACTAATCTTTAAATTGAGTATTCCAAACCTGAAACAACTGCAATAGACACATCACCTGATGTGCTCTTTTTCATTTTCATATGCGCAAAAGTGCATTATTTGCGCTGTTTTGCACTTTTGACCCACTTAATCTGTCGCCTCACACATGTTTATTAAGATGTACTTTAACACCTTCTGCTGTAATGTACAAATCAATCTCAATATTTTCTTGTTAATGATCTGACACTGAACTGTCAAACTTTGATAGAATGGAGCATTAACAAAAAAAAGCTATGTTTACAACTTTATCCATCTCATGCCTGGAGTCTACTGGGTTGATTTATGGGACTAGAGAATAAATTACACTTGTCCAGTGCATTTGAGGTGTTCGAGTCTGAGTTGATTTTTCATGTTTCTTTCTCACTTTACTTCATTTTTTAATGTTACATTTTGATAAAATGTATGTGTCTTTAAAAAAAAAAACGATTCTAAAAATATTTCTTACTTGCAGATAAGTAAAGACGCCATTACAAACATCGCCAAGAGCATGAGCACAGATTCCGAAGATGATAATGCCATCATGAAGCTGTGCTGCGACAAGAAGAAACCATCTGAATGTTGCCAAGACAAGATGAAGACTTTCGATTTCGTTAAACCTGGAGTAAACTTTACGAGTCTGCAGAAGATCACCGTGTGTAGGAAGGCAAGTTTATCTTATCTTTTAGTGCAAACAGGAGACGGTAACAGTGTGTAATAGTGCCAGTTGTCTTATCTTTTAGTGTCGTCAGGAGAAGATAACAAAGTTTATGGTTGTAACTTTATGTTGTCTCTTAGTGTCGTCTGGAGGTGATTACTACGTTTATGGTTGTAACTTTATGTTGTCTCTTAGTGTCGTCAGGAGGAGATTACTACGTTTATGGTTGTAACTTTATGTTGTCTCTTAGTGTCGTCTGGAGGAGATTACTACGTTTATGGTTGTAACTTTATGTTGTCTCTTAGTGTCGTCAGGAGGAGATTACTACGTTTATGGTTGTAACTTTATGTTGTCTCTTAGTGTCATCAGGAGCAGATTACTATGTTTATGGTTGTAACTTTATGTTGTCTCTTAGTATCGTCTGGAGGAGATTAATACGTTTTTGGTTGTAACGTTATATTGTCTCTTAGTGTCGTCTGGAGGAGATTAATACGTTTTTGGTTGTAACTTTATATTGTCTCTTAGTGTCGTCTGGAGGAGATTAATACGTTTTTGGTTGTAACTTTATATTGTCTCTTAGTGTCGTCAGGAGGAGATTACTACGTTTATGGTTGTAACTTTATATTGTTTCTTAGTGTCGTCTGGAGGAGATTAATACGTTTTTGGTTGTAACTTTATATTGTCTCTTAGTGTCGTCTGGAGGAGATTACTACGTTTATGGTTGTAACTTTATATTGTCTCTTAGTGTCGTCAGGAGGAGATTACTAAGTTTATGGTTGTAACTTTATGTTGTCTCTTAGTCTCGGCAGGAGGGGATTACAGCGTTTTTGGTTGTAACTTTATATTGTCTCTTAGTGTCGTCAGCAGGAGATTACTAAGTTTATGGTTGTAACTTTATGTTGTCTCTTAGTGTCGTCAGGAGGAGATTACTACGTTTATGGTTGTAACTTTATGTTGTCTCTTAGTGTCGTCAGGAGGAGATTACTACGTTTATGGTTGTAACTTTATGTTGTCTCTTAGTGTCACCAGGAAGAGATAACAAAGAGTGTGGTTGTAACTTTATGTTGTCTCTTAGTGTCACCAGGAAGAGATAACAAAGAGTGTGGTTGTAACTTTATGTTGTCTCTTAGTGTCACCAGGAAGAGATAATCAAGTTTAAGGTTGTAACTTTATGTTGTCTCTTAGTGTCACCAGGAAGAGATAATCAAGTTTAAGGTTGTAGCTTTATGTTGTCTCTTAGTGTCACCAGGAGGAGATGATGGCATGTAAGGTTGCAAGTCTGTTTTTCCTCGTTGTGTCGCCAAGAGAGATAACCGAATATAGATAACCGTTGCAAGTTGTTTCTTTGCTCTTACCGTACTTGGGGTACAAGTACATCAAATATACATTTTGCGGAGCAACTTAGCATATGGTCCATTAAATGGTCGGAGTAAAATGGAGGTGAAATTTCATGAGAGCTGACAGTGGATGATCTTGTTGAGTCGTTTGCTGTGCATTATTGGTAAAAAAAAAAACCCACAAAATGATTGATTGATTGATTGATTGATTGATTGATTTTGCCGGGAATAGAAGTTTCATTTTCCTCGCCATCGTCATTGAGTGTCATCTCCACAACGAAGGTTGGCTGCCGTGCAGAGCCATTCTGCTCAAAAACATATGATCTTTGACAAAAGATATATTTCCGGATGATATTTGATGACATATTAACATACATTGTAAAATATTGGAGGTGACATTTAGTCATTTTAAATACAATCTGGGACTTACATGTGATAGATAAATATGCGATTCTTTTTGGGGCATCCTTTCCATCCGTCTGTTGTCTGCGTCTAATTAGGGGAGAGAGAAATGCAGCGTTGTAACCTGTTACAAATGTAGTCAATGATTACTAAGGAGGATTGGGTATGATGTGCTACCTTCCCCTTCCTGTAAAAGACTAGCTCCCAACTCCATCCCACACTCACAACTAAAATCACACCGACGATATTATTTCGTTTAATGGATTTGTTAAAGACCTACCTACTGTGCTCCATAGAGAACGTATAGATTTGATTCATCAATGGTGGCTAGATGATAGGAGAAATAACAATTCTAGTAAATTTCCCTTCTTTAATTTCACAAGACACCATTTGCTTGTGTTTGTATTTGTTGGTCATTCTTCTAACATGTCTTTGGTTTCTTCTTTAATTTCACAAGACACCATTTGCTTGTGTTTGTATTTGTTGTTCATTCTTCTAACTGGTCTTTGATTTCTAAGTGTTGTCATAATAAAGCTCGAGTGTTTACTCTCAAGTGTTTACTTTCAGTGTTTACCTTCAAGTGTTTACTTAACCCCAATACTTATGGTCCCGGTACCACAACAAACGAATTAAAATCCATAATTGCTCAACCGCCCGTGCCAGTGGAATCACCCGAATCACTACAAACGAATTAAAATCCATAATTGCTCAACCGCCCGTGCCAGTGGAATCACCCGAATCACTACAAACGAATTAAAATCCATAATTGCTCAACTGCCCGTGCCAGTGGAATCACCCGAATCACTACAAACGAATTAAAATCCATAATTGCTCAACCGCCCGTGCCAGTGGAATCACCCGAATCACTACAAACGAATTAAAATCCATAATTGCTCAACCGCCCGTGCCAGTGGAATCACCTGAATCACTACAAACGAATTAAAATCCATAATTGCTCAACCGCCCGTGCCAGTGGAATCACCCGAATCACTACAAACGAATTAAAATCCATAATTGCTCAACCGCCCGTGCCAGTGGAATCACCCGAATCACTAACTCATCTCCCAAACAAAGAAAGGTAGCTGTAGTTCCCATCATAGCAGTCTCAGCACACGTCAAAAGACATACAGCGAAACCGCACAGAAAACCCCAATACTTGATGTCCATTACCATAAAATCAATGCTCATCTAATTCGCGTTTACCTACAGGTGAGATCTTGTGTCAAGCAAAATACCACCCAACACTTGGAAAGTTGCTTGAGCATCCCCTGGTCATACAGAGAGCAGAAAGTCAAAGGTACGGTGGAAACATTAGACTGTTCCATCTTTCAAGGTACCCAAGATGAGCAGTCCTGCTGTAAATCTGCACTTGGTAAGTTTGTAGACATTTACTGATGTACTGATATCACGTTATTTCACTGTTCTGGTTAGTCTATCTGATGATAGTTTCGTCTGAACATGCCAATTTGCTATGTCGTCTTCTAGTAAATCGTTTAAACTTTTGCTCTTCTGTTTCATCTGCCTTATTGTTTTCTTCTGGACTTATTTTTCTTCTCTATCTTCAAATATTCTTCATATTCTACATTTCTACTCTTTTATTTTTCTTCTTTGTATTCTTCCATTACTCTTTTTCTTCTCATCCTCCTTTACAAACATTTTCCCTCTTTTCTTTTCCTTCTTCTTCTTTATAAACATCTTCAATCTTTTTCTCATTTATAACCATTTTCTCCCTTCTCAATTAAGATCATTCTTCTTCATCTTAACTTTCTGTCCCTCCTTTATCAATATCTTTCATGTTAATCTTCTCTTTCTATTGTTCCTATCTTTTCTACTTGCCCACACGTCGACAAAGAGCCCTGTATGGAAAACGCCTATGGTGTCCTGTAGGACAACAACAAAATCGTTACATTTTCTCACCCCATTAATTGTTATTTTTTACTTCTTGCCCCAAATATGTTCAGCTCTGCATTTTTGTCTGTACAGTGGTCCTTCGGGTTCTCATTGGTTATCTCCCCTTTAAGGCAGCCCTTGTAATGCTTTCTCGATCTTGTATGAATACATGTCCTATCCTGTACATATTTTTGCTTGTTATCATTCTGTCCATTTCTTCTTTGCTGCACATTTTGTTTTGTATGTGTTTATATTTTGTTGTGACATAATTTTGAAAGAATTTTCGTCAGACAATTTGTTTGAAGAATACGATTATTTATGTTCTATTTTCTATTTTTTAAAAAAGAGCTAGTATCCAATATTAGGGAGAAACAAGCTATGAGAAGAGAACAACTGGAATATATTGTAACCACTGGGGAAATTGTGGGACGAAGAGACAGCGGGAAGCAAAGAGAAAAGATACCAGACAGATTAAGAGAATGGTTTGGCAGAAGGTGAACAACAGAAATGATAAATAACTGTCGAGATCGAAAGTTGTTGAGAGACACGATCACCTACGCCAGCAGGCATGATACTTGAAAATGATGATGTTCTATTTTCAGTTGCTCTGTTAAATGTTCAAATTCAAGCAAATGTATTTGAATTTTGGGACGTTCGTTGTGGCATCGACACCGCTACCTGGTCAGTGTGTCCGAGGACGGGTGACCATTTACAAGTGATCATAAATATTTCTTTGCTTTATTCATAGCAGCCATTTCGGGTCAGATAACACTGAAACTCATTTGTACGTGCAATCTGTACAAACGAATACTTTATAGCGAGCATTCTTTTCTCTTGTTCTTTGGACATACACTGTGATATGATAAAATAATGTCTTTAAAACCGACATCTCTCTCTCTCTCTCTCTCTCTCTCTCTCTCTCTCTCTCTGCGTTCAGGACTCAATCAGAGTAAGGATTCCAGACTCTCACATGAAGTCAGCTGTCAGGCCAAGTGTGCTGATCGCCCCCACAGACAGAACATCACAATTAGAGTATGTCAGATCCACTCTGACTGAACACCCGTTAATACGTTGCACTGTGTTCTGCGCCAGTGGCCCAGTGCATCCGATTTCAGCCAGCATTTTATTCGGGTTTGCTTTCCCTAGCCTTTGATTGTCCCCAATCTTCCTGCAAGGCAGCAGATGATCTTTTCTGTAGGGGGATTCTGCCCTTAGATGGTCGGCCCTCCCAGGTTTACGAGCACCATCTTCCCGAGTCACTAGAGGTGACTAACACAGACATGCACACACAAAGATGTGAGATGTGACTAACACAGACACGGACACACAAAGATGTGAGATGTGACTAACACAGACATACACACACAAAGATGTGAGATGTGACTAACCTCTAAGCTATCGCGGCTCCCTTACTACTACTACTACTACTACTACTACTATATTACTTCTACTACTACTACTATCAGGAGCCGCGATAGCTCAGTGGTTAGTGAACTGGACTACCACGAACAAGGGGTAGGGTTCGATCCAAACCGACGGCTTCCGAGTTCACCCAGCCTTAAATGGGTACCGAATTTTTTCTGAGAAAGTAAAGCAGCACGGGCGTAATACTGACCACATTACCCCAAAAATCATGTGCTGAAGGTCTGTAAAATATAGGGTCACTAACACCATATTTCCCTATACGCCACTTGGCGTGACGGGGGTACTTTACTTACTTTACTACTACTACCACTACTTCAACTACTACAACTACTACCACTACTACTATATTACTACTACTACTACCACTACTACTATATTACTACTACTACTACTACTACCACCACTACTACCACTACTACTATATTACTACTACTACTACTACTACTACTACTACCAATGCTACCACTACTACTATATTACTACTACTACTACTACTACCACCACTACTACTACTACTACTACTACTACCACCACTACTACCACTACTACTATATTACAATCACCACTACCACTACCACTACTACTACTACTACTACCACCACCACCACTACCACCACTACTACCACTACTACCACTACTACCACTACTACCACTACTACCACTACTACCACTACTACTACTACCACCACCACTACTACCACTACTACTATATTACTACTACTACTGTTTTTATTACTACTAATTCTACTACTACATCTATTACATCTCCATCTTCTTATACATCTACTACTAACACTAATGCGGCTACTACTGCTACTACTACTACTACTGCTACTACTACTACTACTACTACTACTACTACTACTACTACTACAAATATGAGCACAACATCATCTACTACTACTGTTATTTCTTCTTTTACGTCTACTACAACCACCACTAAAAATATTACTACTACTACATCATCATCTTCATGTTGTCTTGTATCCTTGTATCTTGTATCCATTCGGGGAAGTTACAAAATCTATATCTCGTTCTTCTGACAACTTAATATGTTTTTATTATACTTAATCGAGGCGGGGATTTCGGGCCACAAGTCACACATATCGCAGCTAACATCATTACCATAAACCATAAACTGTTTTCAGGGAGAGCAAAGAAGAATTACTATGAAAGTTGCTAGTCCTTTAGCAAACTTGTTTCGTTACGACCACCAATGCTTTCAGATTAGAATTACTTCAGTTGTGTACTTGAGTCTTTCTTTATTTTATCAAATCGCATTTCCTTTGCAGAACGTTGCTTTCACACAGCCCGCCTGAAAACCGTAAAATCTCTGTTTCTAGCCATGTCACCCACTCCTGTTGTCATGTTCAAAGTCTCTTTGATATCACGGAATCATCTTCTTGGTGTCCCCCTGTTTCGTTTTCCGGGAATCACATTTTTCATTACTTTTTCTGATGTGGCTACAATTACTTTAATTTATTCTGTAGTATAGCGTTTATGAGACAGTTCTTTCCGATGTTTAAATATTTTAATATCTCTTTAGTTCACGGTGAAAAAATGAGGCTGACAGCCTCACTGAAATAAAGTTCACAACGAAACAATTTTCAAATAGTCCTTCCTCAACATCGTAAATCATCATCATTGAGTGCCGGTTGGCTACCATGGAGCGCCATTTCACTCTGTCTCTTGCTTTGATGGTGCAGATTGTCATAGGTTGACTTGTCCATCTTTTGATGTTACTCGTCCATGTTAGTCTTGGTATGCCTCTGTCTCTTTTACCTTGTATTTTCCCTTCCAATATTACTTTTATTAGACTGTTGTGTCTTCTAACATGCCCCAAAAATTTCATTTGTCTTGTTTTAATTGTGTTTAGTTGTTCTCTTTTCATTTTTAGCTGTTTTAAAACTTCATCGTTTGTTTTCATTTCTTTCCATCCAATTCTACATATTCTTCTAAAAATCCACATTTCAAAGGTTCAAATTTTCTCTTCTATTTTCTTGTCTAATGTCATGTTTCTGCACCATACAGAAGTATTGAGAAGATGTAACCTTTTTGCTATTCCTAGTTTTAGCCCTGGTGTACATCGTAAAACAACCAACAATTTAATATTTTGATAAAAGTTAGATATTCCTAAAATGTGTTTATAACTGTTCACAGAATCGTTTCCTGTGTTTGAAGATCATATTGGAGTCTGCCAGAACGTCAGCAGCTGTTTCTCCTCAAGCAGCGCAAACTTCACAACGACAACGTGTTTGTCCTCTTGGATCAACGTTACCCAGGAGAAGACTCAGTGGGGGGAATATTTTTCCTGTCCCAAGTGGGCCAGAGATGTGGAGGACCGTGTATGTTTTGATACATGTAAGTTGGTTCTCTATACTTCATCATCATCATTGAGTGCATTCTCCGCGTCGAAGGTTGGCTACATTGAAGCGTCATTCCACTCTTTCTATTGTTTTAATAGTGCAGGTTGTCATAGGCTGACTTGTCAATTTTTTGATGTTACTCGTCCATATTAGTCTTGATCAGCCTCTGTCTCTTTTACTATGTATTTTATCTTCAAATATTACCGTTATTATGTTGCTGATCTCTATACTTACACGACGCGAAATGTGACCGCTATTACTATTTTATGACCATACATTTTTTTTTTAATATTCCAAATAAATTATGCCGTTTTTAGATTTATTATATGTATATGGGAGAGAGGGCGACGTATTTGTAATATTTTAGCCATATTGTTATCAAAATCAAGTGAACGAGGAACATGTTTGCTGTAGGGTCATTCCTATTTTAAATCGGTGTGAGGTGGGCAGGGGTAAGATAAAAAAAAAAGATACAAATCCTGAATACTATGCGATAATTTCCCTGAACATGCGTTCCTTATTCGTCAATAGCATTTCATTTGTTGAATGTCTTATTCGTGCCCAGTTTTAGATAATGGACAACTTTAGAATATTGTCTAACGTATGATTATTTGTGTGTTTACTAACACAATGTGATTAATTTAAAAAAAAACATTATATATGAAAAAACACATTCTACAGACCGTAGTAAGAAGGGTTTATGGTGTATGATTTTAAAAGAATGCATTGAGTTTAGGTCACTTCTTGTGGAGAGCTAAAGTATTTATTCTCTAGGCATACTTCTATTCGTGTTTATTAATCTATTTTTCAAAGTGAGATTGGTAGTTGGAAGTTATTGATTGCAGGAAAAAGGTGACTGTCATCGGTGGAGGCTTTTGCTAGAAACATTCTTTGGAAGACATTAAAACACCCTGCGATATTTTTGATGATTTGGCAATTCACGGAATGCTTACCAAGTTCTATATTAATTGGTAGTAAAAAAATAACTTCTTCAGCGAAATTAAGTCAGTCTCTGAGGAAAATAACACTAGAGGTGCTAACCGTACACACAGGCACGACGTATTTTCTCTCTCTCTCTCTCTCTTTCATTCTCTCTCTGTCTAAACAGGGATCATCATCATCATCGAGTGCCTTCTCCGCAACGATTGTTGGCTACCATGGATCGCCATTCTACTCTGTTTCTTGCTTTGATGGTGCATGCTGTCATAGATTAACTTGTCCTTCTTTTGATGTTACTCGCCCATGTTAGTCTTGGTCTGCCTCTGCCTCTTTTACCTTGTATTTTCCCTTCCAATATTACTTTTAGTAGGCTGTTGTGTCTTTTAACATGCCTCACAAATTTTATTTGTCTTGTCTTAATTGTATTTAGTAGTTCTCTTTTTATTTTCAGTTGTTTTAAAACTTCATCGTTTGTTTTCTTTTCTTTCAATCCAATTTCTGAACAGGGAATAACTATTAAACTAAGTGTAAGGTCAGAATCGATGGCAAGAAAAAAAATTATATAAGCCTCTAACTCAAGAATGTCTAAAAGAAACGCAGAAGTGAGTTTTAGATTGGCGTATGCGTTATTACTTAGTAAATAAAGGAACTTCTCCCCCCCCCCCCTCAACCTCTCTTAATTTCCTCGTAATAATAAGTAAACCGTCAAAAGTGTAAGTTAAACAGAGACCTCTATCTGAGCACAGAGCAAACAAGGCAATAAACAGAGACAAGAGATACAGCACAACGGTTTTAGAGGGACTTGAACAATGTTAGTCCAGTATGTGAATCAGTAAAACGGGTCGTTGCTGGGTTGTTGAGACTAGCAGCTGAAAACATGTATGTTGTTGTTTTGTATGTGAGCTAACGCCCTTCGACCCAAAGCCATGCAACGGATATCAACAGGTATTTCTGAGTTTCCTTCTGAATACTTAATTACATTCCTACCTACTTACTACATATTTGCATACCTACTACCTGCCTTTTACCTACCTACCTACTTACTTGCCCATCTACCTACCAAAATACCTTTTTACCTAGCAACCAACCAACTTACCTACCTACATAATACCTACCTGCCTACATAACTACCTACCTAATTGCCTACCTAACAACCTACCAACCTATCTATCTACTTAGCTGTCTACATACTTACGTTCCTACTTACCTAGTTGCCTGCTTCTCTACCTGCCTTCCTACGAAACAACCAACCTATCTACATAATACCAAATTCCATTCCTAACTACTTACTACCTGTCTCCTTGCCTTCTACATGCTCTTTTACCTACTGACCTACCTTCTTATCCATCCTTTGTCTGCTTGTCTGACTGTATATTAATTTTGATTTCTATTTGTCTGATCACAGAAATATGAAACAACATATATGATACAGGACACGTACCTAATACCTACATACCAAATGAACTAAAAACATCAATTTTCATCACTGCATTGTCTAGAAAACAATGGCGCAGTTGAATGCAGTGATGTTAGAACAATAAGTCTAATGAGTCATGTAACAAAATTCTTGCTGAAGGTCATACAAACAAGGATTGAGATTAAAATCAATATGAAATTAGAAGAACAATTTTGATTCAGACAAAAACAGTTGACAAAAGAAGCCATGCATGAGGTCATTAATCAAAAGGTGCACAGAAGTAAACAAACCAATATATGCCTGCTCCATAGACTACACCAAATAATTTAATAGAATACACCATAAAGAACTCACAGACTGCCTAAAAGATATACACCTAGTTGACACAGCCATTCGACTGATATGTAATTTATATTGGGAGCTAACATCAGTAATAAAGTATAACAAAGAGAACTCTATACCCATTGATATAAAAGGAGGAGTAAGGCAGAGATGCATCCTATCACAAAGCTTGTTCAATATATACACTGAGCAAATCTTTTTAAAAAAAACATCACAGATATGCCAGGCCTAAACATTAATGGAAAGATAATCAATAACCTAAGACATGCTGATGTTACTGTACTACTAGTAGAGAATACTAAAATTTACAACAATTACTTAATTAAATAAATATAACAAGCAAACAACATGGATTAGTCATGAATATAAAAAAGACGACTAAAACTATGATCATAAAGAAAGATAATATTCAAAGCCTACAAGTGGGTATCAAAGTTGGAAGAATAGACTGAAGACAGTTCAGAACTACAACTAACTTGGACATACTATAACCAGTGATGGAAAATATAAAGAAAAGAATAGGAGTGACAAAAAGTAATTTTTATGTCAAGGAAAATACTAACATTAAATAACAACAGGGCTAAAACTAACATTAGCAGAAAGTTATATCTTCTCAACATTCCTGTATGGTGCAGAAATATGGACATTAGACAAGAAAACAGAACAGAAAATTGAAGCCTTTAAAATGTTGATTTATATAATTTATAGAAGAATAGGAAGAGTTAAATGGAAATAAAATAAAATAAACTTAAATCTTAAATCAACTAAAATGAAAAGAGAACTCTAACACAATTCAAACAAGACAAATTAGATTTTTGGGGCATGTTAAAAGACACATCAGCCTACTAAAAGTAATCTTTGATTGGAAAATATTAGGTAAAAGAGGCAGAGGCAGACAAAGACTGACATGGACGAGTAACATCAAAAGTTAGCCTATGACAACCTGCACCATCAAAGCAAGAGACAGAACGGAATGGCGTTCCATGATATCCAATTCGATGCGGAGACGGCACTCAGTGATGATTTATCTATTTCACTATTTCCAGCCGAAGACGTCACATTGGACAGATATTCTAAACTCGCATATTCGATGATCTTTGTTGTTTAGTTAGTGTCTGACTTTGCACAGGTCCCTCATTGTATCTCATTACTAGTCGCAACACTAGTAACGCGTCAAAACGTAACTATTATACACATAATGATTATAAACGTAATGATTATTACAAGTATTGATTATGTAAGTAATAGTAATACATGTTTTCTCAAAACCGTATATCAGTCATATTCTTTTTCAGGCGATTATCTATTCCGGGGATTGTATCCAGCCCTGTCTGATGAAGCGATTGGTGGAATTCTCTTGGTTATCTCACTTGCAATACTCTGTATCTGCTTGGTGTGTATTGTGAAGCTTCTACACACTCTTCTACAGGGACCAATGGCAATGATCATCAAAAAATTTATAAACGCCGACTTCCCAGGATTCTGTGGATACTTCACTGGGTACCTGGCGATCCTGATTGGCGCCGGTCTGACGATTATTGTACAGAGCTCATCAATTTTCACATCTACGTTAACTCCGTTAGTTGGAATTGGAGTTATCGAGCTGGATCGGATGTACCCTCTAACTCTTGGATCTAACATCGGCACGACAACAACTGCGATTTTGTCCGCTCTCGCTACTTCCTCGGACAAAATTAAGAACGCATTACAAGTTGCCTTCTGCCACTTATTTTTTAACATTTCTGGTATAATTCTCTTCTACCCAATTCCAGCCACACGACTCCCTCTGCCACTGGCTCGTTTCCTTGGCAACACAACTGCTAAATACAGATGGTACGCAATAGTGTACATTCTCGTCGTGTTCTTTATCCTTCCTGCCTTAGTCTTCGCTCTTTCCATCCCAGGCTGGTACATTCTCTTGGCAGTTCTCGGACCTTTCCTTCTGCTTGCCTTTGTTGTTGGTATCATCAAATGTTTGCAAGAGAAACGGCCACAACTTCTTCCAGCAAAACTGCACAACTGGAAATTCCTACCAGTTGCTCTACGTTCACTGGGACCTTATGATAAACTAATGCAGAAGGTGTTTTTTTGTAAAAGATTCCAGGACTCACCAGATGTAAAGGAACATAATTGTGGAGCTTCTTCAAGCCAAGTAGCAAGCTCTGGCGTTGCGTCAAACACGAGATTGTAACCCTATTTGATGTAAATGAATTTTAAAAAAATCTATTTTGTATATTTACAGAGATTTTATATTTGTAAAGCTTCATTTCATACATTCTCAGTTTGTTTCATTACATTTCATTTATTGCGGGTTACACAATTTGTTTACCGCATATATTCTAGGTTGTATTATTTCTTTGTATTTGATATTATCTATGTGTTAGTGTTTATTCCGTTCTACACATATCTGGACATACGCGCCTACTCAAGACTATACAGATGAACAAATAGAGGCATACTATGAAGATCTAAATACAGTTATGAAGCAAGTGAAATCTTCAGACATCTTGATTGTAATGGGTGACATGAACGCAAAAGTGGGAAAAGGCAGATATAAGATCATTATAGGAAATCATGGGTTAGGAAAAAGAAATGACAGAGGAGAAAGATTAATTCAATTTTGTGAAGAAAACAGGCTAATAATATGTAACACCTACTTTGAGCAAGAGAAAAGGAAATTATACACATGGAAAAGCCCTGGAGATGGAAAGAGGAATCAAATAGATTATATAATGATAAAAGACAGATTACGGAACAGCGTCAAGAAAGCCAAAACCTATCCAGGAGCAGATATTAATTCAGATCACAATCCTGTAATGATTAAAATAAAAATCAAATTAAAGAGAAATAAACAAAATACTAATTCTGCAACAGCAATAGAGACAACAGCTTTAAATCAGAAAGATGTGAAAGAAACTTATACTATACAAGTAAAGAACACATATCAGAGGCTGCTAGAAGAAGGGATTGAGCAATACAGAAGAGAAAATCCTGAAGAAAAATATCACAACCAAATGGCAATGGATAAAAAACAGCATACAAGAATCCTGCATCACCTTACCCAAAAAGGAAAGCAACAAAAAACAAAAATGGATAACTGACAACATTTTTAGAAAAAAATGGAAGAGAGAAGACAAGCGAAAAACACTGCCAAATACAAGGAAATTGATAATGAAATACGAAAAATGTGCAAAGAAGACTGGCTCAACCAAAGATGTCTAGAAATCGAAACTATGGAAAGTAAACAAAATTTAAGAGGAATGCACACAGAAATAAAAAGAATGACTAATAAAGACAAAAAAGCAGCAGGAAACGGATGTATTGCAAACAAAGAGGGAAGAATGCTAACAGACAACAAAGATATAATCGAAAGATGGCAAGAATACGTAACATAATTATTTCATGACGAAAGGGGCAAAAATCCATTCATAAAATGTACATCCAACTATAAAATCCTGAAATCTGAAGTAGAAAAATCTATAAAAACAATGAAAAAGAGAAAGACATCAGGACCTGACAATATACAGATAGAGATGATACAGGCACTAGAAGATTTTGGAATTGAAGTGATCACATACATATGCAATGACATATACCGCACAGGATACATACCAAATAACTAAAAATTATAGCATTGCCTAAAAAGAATGGTGCAGTTGAATGCAGCGATTTTAGAACAATAAGCCTAATGAGCCAGGTAACCAACATTTTACTAAAAGTTATACAAGGAAGGATTCAGAATAAAATTAATAATGAACTAGATGAGCAGCAATTCAAAGAAGCCATATTCAGCATGAGGACATTGATTGAAAAGTACATAGAAGTAAACAAACCAATATATGCCTGCTTCATAGACTACACCAAAGCATTTCATTGAATACACCATGAGCAACTTATAGACTGCCTAAAAGATATAAATCTGGATGACACAGACATACGACTGATATGTAATTTGTACTGGGAGCAAACAGTAATAATAAAATATAACAAGGAGAACTCTACACCCATTGATATAAAAAGAGGAGTAAGACAATGATGCATCCTATCACCAATCTTGTTCAATTTATACACTGAGCAAATCTTTAAAAACCTCAATGAGATGCCAGGCCTTAACATTAATGGGAAGATAATCAATAACCTGAGATATGTTGATGATACTGTTCTAATAGCAGAAAATCCTAAAGATCTACAACAATTACTTAATGTAATAACCATGACAAGCAAAAAATATGGACTAGATATGAATATAAAAAAAGACTAAAACTATGATTATAAACAAAGAAAATTCTCAAGACCTACAATTAAATATAAAAGTTGAAGGTATACACCTAGAGACAGTCCAGAGCTACAACTACCTGGGACATACTAAAACCAGTGATGGGAAATGTACAACTGAAATAAATAAAAGAATAGGAATGGCAAAAAGTAATTTCAATGCCATGAAAAATATACTAACATCAAAAGAAATAACACCAGGGCTGAAACTAATAATAGCAAAATGTTACATCTTCTCAATATTCCTATATGGTGCAGAAACATGGACGTTAGACCAGAAAACAGAACAGAAAATTGAAGCCTTTGAAATGGAGATTTATAGAAGAATATGTAGAATTGGACGGAAAGAAAAGAAAACAAACGAAGAAAAGTTTTAAAACAACTAAAAATGAAAAAAAGAACTACTAAACACAATTAGAGCAAGAGAAATGAAATTTTTTGGTCATGTTAAAAGACACAACAGTCTAATAAAAGTAATATTAGAAGGGAAAATACCAGGTAAAAGAGGCAGAGGCAGACCAAGACTAACATGGACGAGTAACATCAAAAGATGGACAAGTCAGCCTATGGCAATCTGCACCATCAAAGCAAGAGACAGAGTGGAATGGCGCTCCATGGTAGCCAACCTTCGATGTGGAGACGGCACTCGATGATGATTGATGACAATAATTGAATCGGAAGGATGGGGATAAAAGAAAAGGAGTTATGAAAGCACCAGTGCTTGATCGCATTACGAAACAAAAAAAATCAAATGATTTTGACGTGTGGCACGGTCATCTCTAGACGAAATTCTACATAAAGCTTTAACACTCAAGAGTATCGGAGTATCAAGAGTATCGGAGTATCAAGAGTATCGGAGTATCAAGAGTATCGGAGCATGGGAAAGGAAGACCTAAATTTGTTTGTTTCCGCGTTCGCCAGCCTTTACCTGTGACAATGTCCCTATAGACTAGGAACTGAATTTTGCGTGTTAATCCATTTTCCCTGGCAGCCCACAGGGAAAACACAGGGGTCACTCGCCGCACAGGCAGATAACTCAGACTTCGGTGGTACGCGTATTTTTTTTTTTCTGTCGATGAGTAATTGACGTTTCAAACCGGGCCTCGCTGCTGAGACCAAGGGTGGTTGCCGCAGAGAGAAATCATAAATAAAAATCAGAACCCACAACCTCTCTGTCTCGAGGCCGGCGTCTTGCCTCGAGACCAACCAGTCCCCCTATATGACGATTAATTAAATAACAGATGTTACAACGAGAACGGCATATTTTCTACAGAACATCGACCCAAACACTTAATTTTTTTTTCCTCCACACTGAAAGGGAGGCAACATAGACTTTGGGTATTTAATTTAAAAAGAAGAGACTTTAACGCCCCGATGCCACTATTGATTATGATTTTATTTTGAATTTGTACACATGTGCAATTATGGGATTTAAACTTTTCTTAAATGTGTAATTCTGTCGTCTCGTAGTTAAATTGGTGACATGAATCCATAAAATGATTTAAAACTGTCGATAATTATACTCTTACTGTCTTCTGTCTATATTTCTATATTTACTCTTTCACTAGAGCAAACCCACATTAATTCTTGACATATCCCCACAAAACCTTCTCTGATATTACACCCCCTGCCTATTATTGATCTTTTTGTGTTCTTTTTCGACACCATTCTTTTAACTTTCAATAAAGTGGCGGCTGTTCCTTTCCAATATTCTTTGCACATTCGTTTTTCTCAGTACATCTGTCCTGTCTGTATTTTCACTGTGGGATTGTACACCTTTGCTGGATTTGTATTTCTGCGTGATCATTTCTATGAGTTGTTTCGTCTCTACGTCTTTTTCTTGACGTTGCTTATAAGACTTTTTTTCTTATGTCTTTCATGTTTATCGTTCTATCTATGTTGGCATAATGACTGAGCCAGCTTCATATCCTTCATTTTCTTCAAAATTAAACAGGCCACCAATTTACTAGTTTTTATTTGTTGCATTTTGTTTTTATTATATAATTGACTTTTTGTATATTTTTTTCCCTACGATTTTTTTCATTGGGATTTTGTTGCTTATAATGTTCAATTCGTAATCACAAGTTAGTCTTCCAGAAAAGATGGCAGCCACATAACTTTTGAGAGTGCCAACTTTCTCCTAAAACAGTTTTGTGTTATGTTTTGACTGGTTCATGTTTTTATTTATTTACTCGAGTGAATTTGAGATGGAAATGACTATGAGCACTCTGTTTTCGGTGAAACAGTTTGAAAATGTTGCCCACGCGGGCGGCCTGTTTCGCACTGGAGTTCAATCCTGCCGACAAAGTAAAATAAAAATGATTGCATTTAGCCCTGTTTTTTTTTTTTAGAGACTAACGCAATCGCTTAAACTGTTTCGGTTGCTTTGTTTGTTTTAAATGTGTGTTTTAAATGTGTGTTTTAAATGTGTGTTTTAAATGTGTGTTTTTGAGTAAACTGCAGTAAGGAAATAAATGACTGTGCATTCTCTATTCGATGGAAGTCGTTTGGAATCGTCGCCTGTGCAACCAGTTAGGTCTGCACGGTAGTCGACCATGTCAACAGAACTTGCGCGTTTTGGTGGAAGCCCTGACATGAGTGCAGCGGATATGGAAAATTCTCGACTGCTGTGATACTGTATCCATAAATAGAACAAAACAAATCATTATAAATATTCTATAGAATGTTCTTTACTTTCAGTGCGCAAGTATTCTGCTTAAGTACCCTGCTGATATCTTTTTGTTGTTCTTCTTCTAGAACGACACATGTCACTAACAGAACTTGATGTTTTCCTTAGTTCCCGATAGTTTGTCTCACAGGCTTGCTTTTGTAGGCCATTTTATTCTCAACCTGTTAAGGATAATGCAGTTTGGTAAAATATGCCCAGAAATCCGCTTTGGTGGATTCAAGGTCGCAATTTCTGAAACTTATTTTGTAAACGTGTTCTCTGAAGTCACGGCACCCCGTATTAAGTCGGCAAATTTGGATCTGTTCATGTTTGTTGAGCTGTTTTTATAGTCTTCTTTCTGGCTAGTATTTTCATTTCGGTTATCTCCATTCAATTTTCTTATATTGCTTAAAGATAGTTTTTACTTTCCTGACTCAGGACTTTGTAGAGGATTAAAGGTTTTCTCCGGTCATCGTTAGTTGACCTTTTCATTTCCAGGAATGCTTCAATGCGGTGGATCCACTGCCGAGCTAGATATGTTTTCCTTGACAACAAACAAATAGCTGCTCTTTATTTCCTTGATTAACCATTTTTGTTTGAGGGCTGCCATGGTTTGAAGAAGAGACCTTGAGTTGCTAAGAGTGAAAGTTTTAGAGGGAGCTTATTTATCTTTAGCTATTGACAACAAACAAATGAAAAGACGATTAGAGGCCACAGAGATGGGATTTCTCAGAAGAATGTTGAAAGTTCCCTGGACAGCTAAAAAGACCAATGAGGAAGTTCTCAAAGAGGGCAACACAAAAACGGAGCTATTAAAAAACATCAGAAAGAAGCAATCAACATTTTTCGGGCACATCATGAGAAGAGGAAAGTTGGAATACTTGGTTACAACTGGCAAAATAAAAGGAAAGAGATATCGCGGGCGACAAAGAGAGAAAATACTGGATAGCTTGGTGTCATGGCATGGAAAACAGTCAACAACAGAACTGATACGATGCACTGTAAATAGAAGATTGTGGAGGGACATGATCACCTACGCCAACCGGTATGGCACATGTTGATGATTGACAACTATTTAGCTCTTTTACAGCTATGTAACCAGCTAAAGTTTTATATTTAGACCGTAAAAGATTGCATGCGAGACCTTAGCGATCAAACACGTGGGGGAGGGGGAGGGAATATCAGTCGGGCTAAACCCCCAACGTGTTTCTTTCTTAAGTTAAGCCTTTAACTTACGACTGACTCAGCAGGTCGGTAAGGGATACATGTTTTATGCTCAGAGAAATACGCAGAAGATGGAGATTAAAGTAGCAACGATAAGTATATGCGGGGTAAAAAATAATGAAGTCGAACTTATAGAAGAAATGACAAAAAGGAAAATTAAAATACTAGGATTAGCGGACACCAGAGTAAAAGGACAACAGGTAAAGAAAACACACATGAACTACACGAAAATATTCTCAGGAGTCGACAACACAGAAAGAGCAACACGTGGAGTAGGTTTTATCATCGACCCAGAACACGCAAAGAACATTCTAGAAATAAAATACCACTCAGAAAGAATTATCACAATTAAACTGCTAGAAGACGATCGAAAAACAAATTACATTCAAATCTATGCCCCATGCAACAATATTGAAAGAGACAGCGAAGAATTCTACGACACACTGAGTGAAATCATTAACAAGATTAACGAAAGCGACGACATGTTAGTGATGGGAGATTTTAATGAAAGGCTTGGGAAACGTAACAGTGAGAACAGTGATATCTTAGGACCCTTTGGCGATAAAACAGCTGAAATAAACGAAAATGGAAGCAGACTGCTGGATCTATGCAATCAAAATGATTTATTTATCACCAACACATTCTTCAAACACAGAGAGTCGCAAGTATACACCAGGTACAAATGGAATGACACAGCATGCAGAAGCCAGATAGATTTTATACTAACAAGAAAACAGAACAAGAAAAGAGTAACCGACAACAGAGCAATCCCAAATATTACAGACGACACGGATCACAAGATGGTTATGATCACACTAAGACAGCCAAAAATATAGAGAATATACGAAACCAAACAAAAGAATCGAAAAGAACAGACAATAAAAATAAAACAATTAAAAGATCAAGAAACAAGGAAAACCATAGAAGAAAAACTAACAGAGGAATTCAAGAAACTCCCTAACGAAGTATGCACAGTAGAAGAAGAGTGGAAACAATTTAAAGAAACAGTAACCAACATCTCTAAAACAGTTTGTGGAACGAAGCTAAGAACAAGAGAAGGGAAAAAGAGCACCCTGTGGTGGCACGAAACAATCAGAGAAGGAATTAAGGAAAAGAAGAAACTGTTAAAAAATTGGAGGAAGAACAAGAACCAAAGAAAAATATGAAAATTATACCTTAGTTCGAAAAAGAGTTAAAAGGTTGATCAAAGAAGCTAAGCAAAAAAATTGGACAGAATTCGGACAAAACATGAGCAGAGACTTCAAGACAGCCACAAGTGATTTCTACAAAGCAGTAAAAGCCACAAGAGCGAGAAAAGAAAACCATGATCCTACTGAGCTGATAAATGACAAAGACGGACAGCCAATATCAAATAACCAATGTATGCAACAGAGATGGAAAGAATATTTTTAAGACCTGTTAAACGTACCAACCACCAAAAAGACAACACAAACCACGCCATAACTCACAAATACTGAACCCAAAATCATGAAAGAGGAAATCGAAGAAGTAATCAAATATGCACCAAGAAATAAAGCGCCGGGGATAGATAACATACCAGTAGAAATAATAGCAGCAGCAGGAGAAACAGGAATGCAATGGCTGCACAGAATATTTAATGGCACCATGGCAGCATGGCCCCAACAACAAGCCCCAGAAGACTGGCAGCAGGCAATCATCATACCAATATGGAAAAAGAAAGGTAGCAAAAGAGACTGCAATCAATATAGAGGTATATCTCTTCTCAGCCATGTAGGAAAGCTATACGCCAAAATCTTGGAAAAAAGGCTGAGACCAATAATAGAACTACAGTTAAGCGATTCTCAAATGGGGTTCCGAAAAAAACAGAGGACGTACCGACGCACTATTCACACTAAAACAGCTTGCAGAAAAAACGACAGAACACAATCAAAACGTATACATAGCCTTCATTGACCAGGAAAAAGCATTCGACAGAGTAAACAGAGAACAACTGTGGGAGATACTAACAACATACGGAGTAAGCCAAAATCTAACCAACCTTATTAAAAGCATCTACGTCAACAGCAGCTGCAGGGTCAGAACAGCAGCAGTCTACACAGACCACTCCGAAGTTAGATCAGGCGTAAGACAGGGGTGCGTACTATCCCCCCTACTGTTTATAACATACATGGGCCATATATGCAAGCTGCTAGCCAACCCATCAGAGACAGAGGAGATCAACGAGCTTTTATTTGCAGACGATCAGGCACTAATACATGAAACAATAGAAGACCTACAAGAACACTTAAACAAACTCAACATCTCAGGAACAAAATACAACATGAAAATCAACATCAACAAAACAGAAGTCATGAACGTCGCCAAAAATAAACAGAACATCAACATAACTATAGAAGGGAGACAACTAAAACAAGTAGAGGAATTCAAATACCTAGGAAGTCTAATGACAAACAATAATTCTCAAACGTAGAGATAGAATCAAGATGCAACAAAGCTTGTCAAATCATCGGACAGTTATCACCACTATTGTCCAACAAGGAAATAACTCTGGAGGCAAAAACGAGCACTATACAATACAATCTTCATCCCAACGTTGTGCTACCAATGCCAGACCTTGACCCTAGATGCAAGAACAATAAGAAAAATAACCTCTACAGAGATGAAATGTGTTAGACGAATGACAGGAAACAGTCTGAGAGACAAGATCAGAAATGAAGAACTGAGAAAAAAGCTAGGAATAGCCCCCGCCATAGAATATATAAGGAAACAACAGATAAAATGGTTTGGCCACGTGACAAGGCAGAAAGAACAAAACATAACACAACGAGCTTTCAACAAACGTTGTGAGAACACCAGACCCAAGGGTCGACAACGAAAAAGATGGGTCGATGGAATATTAGAAGCACTAGGAAACATAACAGCAGCAGAGGTGAACAGAAGAGCAAAAGACCGGAAATTATATCTCCCCTCGACGCTGAAAGGCAAATGAGGAAGGAAAGAAGAAGAAGACAGCTATGTAGCGGATTGTTGCTCTTCTCTGAAGCTTGCACTAGTCTGGACTGATGTGGAGTGTTTCTCTAGTCTTTCTTTGGTCATGTTATATATATAAATGACATTGTAACATTTAGTACTAAAGGTGATGTATTTGCTTCTTTCCTCTCCTCTTTTTTTTAATGCTCACTTTTTATCACAATTATATTAATCATGCAAGTTAACGTCTTCATAAGAGCATGTTCTTTTGTTATTGCTATTTTTATTACATTATTCCAGAATCTCTCCTTAATCATGAGTGCACTATTTAGCTTTCAAATCTCCTGACTTTTTCTTGTATATAATTGTCTGTTTTCTACTTACAGGTTTGTTTATTACAGAACACCAGCATAACGATAAATGATAGATAGTCAAAACAGGTGTAGGAACTTTAATATCTAGGGAGTCTAGCAACAAACGACAATCCACATGCAGCAGATATTGACTCAAGTTGCAATAAAAGCTGTCAAATTATCGAACAACTATCACCATTGCCGTCCAACAAGGAAATAACACGAAGCAAAAAAGGCACTCTACAACACAATTCTTGATTCCAACGTTGTGCTACCAGTGCCCGACTAGACCGTTAGGTTCATGAGCAATAAATAAACAAATAACCACTACAGAGATAAAATGTGTAAGAAGAATGACAGGAAACAATATGAGAAATAAGATCAGAAATGAAGAAATTATGAAAAGGCTAGGAATAATTGTCGCCATAGAATATGTAGAAACTACAGGTAAAAAAGTTGGCCACGTGATAAAACAGAAAGACCAAAATACATCATAACAAACACCTGACTCACAGGTTAACCACAAAAAGAAAATGTATTGAAGGAATATTAAAGACACTATAAAACATAACAGCAGAAGTCAACAGAAGAGCAAAGAACTATAAACTGTATCTCCCTTCGACGCTGAAAGTTAAATGAGTAAGGGCAAAAGACGAAGAAGAAGAAGTTTGTGTTACTCATTGTAAATTGTTTTATCATTTGTAATTATTTCTATAATATAATTGTTTTAAAATATTAATTTTTCCTTTGTATAATGTTCTTCTTTTGGCGTGATTTCCTATGATTATTTTTGTATTTAACATCCCTAACTCAGAAACCTTTGCATCACATCTGAAGAACGATAGGAACATGTTTGATCGAATACATGGGTCACTTTGAGCTACGCGATTAGCACAAGTCACAGCAACAAGCTCTAAGGCTCGTTTTGTCGCAGACGATCATGAACTATCACAAAATCAGACATCGAAACAAAACATTTAATGGGTTGAAGTCGGATGTGTTGGGACGAAAGGTGCAAATATCACAGTTATACTGCAAATCACAACACAACGCAGACACGCCTACTTAACGTCATTTTAAGGGCGGATGATGAAAAAGTGCATTCCTTTACTTATCGGACGAACGCAAGCAAGGAAAACAGTTAATGACTAGAGAAAATATTTAAAAAAAAATACAGTAAAAATAAACATAGATTAAATGAAATATATAAAAACTGGAAGAGAAATTAAAAAATACACATGTTTTCACACACGCTTTTCATTTAGAACAGCTAAATCAGTCAACTTATTTCAAATACTAGAAGCCTTATATCACTCAATGCGATAAGTCATGCAGCCATCGATAACTTATAATGGAAAGCGACACACTGATTGTACAGTTGTCTCCGATATTACAGGACAAACATGTAACATTAAATTCAAGTGAGCATTATAGAGAACAGTTTTACTCCAAAATCTCTGGTACCCATTCTGTACTTGAGCACAGTCAAAGATGAAAGAAGGAAAATCGTCGTAAAGGAACCAGTATGCCTATGAATTGAATACTGGACGTGGCAAGAAAAAAGAATATAATAAATATCGATGTTCTTTATAATAAATATCGACGATCTTCATAATAAATATCGATGTTCTTTATAATAAATACTGATGATCTTCATAATAAATGTCGATGTTCTTTATAATAAATATCGACGATCTTCATAATAAATGTCGATGTTCTTTATAATAAATACTGATGATCTTCATAATAAATGGCGATGTTCTTTATAACAAATATTGATGTTCTTTATAATAAATATCAACGTTCTTTATAATAAATATTGATTTTCTTTTTCTTGTCCCATCCAATTTTCAACTCATAGACATATACATTCCTTTGCCCCGATTTTGGCCGAACGATGATGGATTTGACATCAAATGTGAATTATATTCAGTCATAACAAATGAGATAGATTGGACATGTAACACGATCACTGTTAGGCAGCATCCAAGAAAGCATTAACATATAAAAACCAACAGGATACGCAGAGATGCAAATGCAGAAAACGAAATCAAATTCATTGCCATTGAACAGGGTGTCCCTAAAGTCTGGACACATATGCAACAATATTGTGAAGACATCACATTTATTAACACCATTTTATTCAATTTGAACAACGTCTAACTATATGGGGCAATCGAATCGCTTAAACAGACAGCTGACTTCATGAGAGAGTCTGGAATCCTACTTTGATTGAGTCTTGATCGCACAGAGAGAGAGAGAGAGAGAGAGAGAGAGAGAGAGAGAGAGTGAGAGAGAGAATAACGTCTTCAATATGATTCAAAATAAGACAAAAGGTTCAGGTGCTCAACACATGAGATTCCGGTGCTCGCTATAATAGATTTCGGTAATGACCACAAGCGATTCTGCTAATGACCTCAAGAGATTCCGGTACTCAACAAAAAATGTTCAGGTGCTCACCACATCAGATTCCGGTGATTAGCACCACAAGAGATTCCATTGATGATCACTTGAGATTCCGGTGCTGACCACAAGAGATTACATTTATGACCACAAGAGATTCCATTAATGATCACATGAGATTCCGGTATTCACTACAATAGTTTCCTATAATCCTACATATGTCCCAGTACTCAAGGTTATATCTTTCTCTCCCTCTCTCTCCCTCACTCTATGCCTCCTCTGTCCTTTCTATTTCTTTCCCTCCTCTCTCTTTTCCTCTTTCCTCCCCTCTCGGTTTGTCTCCCCTTCTCCATCTCCCGTTTTCTCTCTCTTATTCATTCCTGTTTTATTTTTAAGACATCACAATCAGATTGTAAACTTCCCAAAGTTTAGAATCTCCAAGCAATCGTTACATTATTCATCTTTCAACACGTCTTCTCCCAAAGGACTTAATTAAATTTGCATCTGCTATTTCACTCGGGTAAACGTGCTCTATATTTGAACTGGGATAGATGCATAGTGAGGTTTCACTTTCTTTTCAGATTGCCATTACCTCCGGTTGGTGCGGTAGACCAAGATTGCAGCTTAGTCTAAGCGGGTTCTAATGAATACTGACATTTTTGCTTCAGTGTGATTTCAAGTGATTTCTTCTGGTATGGATTTTTGTTTGTGGCGACAGCTTTAGTCCGGTCGCATTCATTTGACCTAGGAGTCAACATGGTCTTGGCGCCCACGCGTTGAGATAGTGCTGTAGACGACTGGCCGTAGAATTTAGTGGAACGGTGCTAGATCCCGAAACAGAGATTATTATTGTGGTACGTTCACTGATCATGAAGTCCACGCGGATTTGACTCGGGCGCAATGTTATTATGCTGCCCGCGACGGCTGTTACGGCGAATTGTCAATTTTGAACTGCACGCCATTTATCCAGAAGGCTGATCTTTCAATAGAAGAGAATGAACAGAAAAAACGCACCATTTTCACAGAACGCAACATGTTCAACGGAACAGTGAGAACGACGGGAATGAAAACTTGGTTGGATAATGTATTGGGGGCTGGGCAGATATGGGAATATCCCGTCTGCAGTGATGCAATTCCGTTCTAAAGTCTAAATCCGATTTGCCAGTCCCATTCTTATCTTCGTGTTCCGAACTGACCTATACGTACCAAACACTTTGCGATTTCGCCTTCCCATTTGTTGATTATTTATATTTCCCATGCCTGATTTGTCGGCACATTGTTTGAAAATTAGAGTTGGAAAGTCCCAAGAGATTTTCACCCTTTTTGTTCACGTAATTTCGCTGTTAACTGAGAACATTGTCTACAGCCGGATCTTTCTCATGCATGAACGGTATTCGCAGACCATCCATCAGTTAGACAACGAGAAAAGAGAGAATTAAGAACCTTCTCCACAGAGCTAACCCAACAACTATTTCCAACTTTGAGTTGCTATTTCGCATTCGATCTCTCTTTACGACACCAATTATATTAGACACAGCCATTGGAAGTATTTAATGATAGATGTAAAAGCTGTCACCAAGTTTCTAGTTTTTTACGACTTCGAAATCGGCTATATTTATATTTTGTAGATTAAATATGATTTCTCAGATTAAATATGATTTCTCAGATTAAATATGATTTCTCAGATTAAATATGATTTCTCAGATTAAATATGATTTCTCAGATTAAATATGATTTCTCAGATTAAATATGAAATAACGAATAAATTATTGTGGGTAATTTACGAGTATAGCGACATAGGTTAAAGAGAACGCCCCTAATTGTAGACAAAAGAGAAACAACGCGATGGTTAAATTCTGTTTCTTAACCCAAACCCACAAATAATATAAAATGCATTTGTGATGAACATAGAGATAATTTTTAATATTTTAAATACACTGGAGATTTTTTTGTAACGCCAACTAAGGGGAGATCACTTTAATTTATGTCGCTAAGCTAGTAAATTACATTATTTTGTTAGCGACATGGACGGTGATTCGGTTCCAAGCAGGATACATGCTTTTAATACTATTCTTTTTTGTGCTTTTCGATAGAGTAAAATCTACAAAATGAATTCGACAAAGCAAGACCGAAGAAGGAAAATCAACAAACAAATCAGTCCCTGTCGTACTGGCCAACACAATTGTCTGTTCTTAGTGCGATGCATGCTCAGAGTGTTCCATGTCAGGTCCACACTTTTTCTGTTATAGTGAAATAAATACTCGTGCGATTGCCTCAAATCCACTAGTGACGGAACTCCTAAGGGTAACTAAGATTTTAACACTGAGACATTGGCTGTATGCCTGTTGAAGGAAGCCACTCTGTTGGTATAATTAGCCCCCTTGTCAGGCGGGAATTTATCGTTAAACAGAGCATCAGTGGAAACAACTTTCAGGAGAGGAAATTGTAGGCGTGCCTCATAGACTGAAACGTCGTAGTTTGTCTAGTCTCTTTAAAACGTCATATTTTGTCTAGTCTCTCTAGAAAGTCATAGTTTCTCTCGACTCTCTAGAACGTCATAGTTTGTCTCGTCTCTCTAGAATGTCATAGTTTGTCTAGTCTCTCTAGAACGTCATAGTTTGTTTCGTCCCTCTAGAACGTCATAGTTTGTTTCGTCTCTCTAGAACGTCATAGTTTGTCTCGTCTCTCTAGAACGTCATAGTTTGTTTAGTCTCTCTAGAACGTCATAGTTTGTCTCGTCTCTCCAGAATGTCATAGTTTGTCTAGTCTCTCTAGAACGTCATAGTTTGTTTCGCCTCTCCAGAACGTCATAGTTTGTCTCGTCACTCTAGAACGTCATAGTTTCTCTCGTCTCACTAGATCGTCATAGTTGCTCTCGCCTCTCTAGAACGTCATAGTTTCTCTCGTCTCTCTAGAACGTCATAGTTTCTCGTCTCTCTAGAAAGTCATAGCTTCTCGTCTTTCTAGAACGTCATAGTTGCTCTCGTCTCTCTAGAACGTCATAGTTTCTCACGTCTAGCTAGAACGTCATAGTTTCTCGTCTCTCTTGAACGTCATAGTTTCTCGTCTTTCTAGAACGTCATAGTTTGTCTCGTCTCTCAAGAACGTCCTAGAGTGTCTTCGTCTCTTTAGAACGTCGTAGTTTCTCTTGTCTCTTTAGAACGTCATAGTTTGTCTCGTCTCAATAGAACGTCATAGTTTCTCTCGTCTCTCTAGAACGTCATAGTTTCTCGTCTCTATAGACGGTCATAGTTTCTCTCGTCTCTAGAACGTCATAATTTGTCTCGTCTCTCTAAAACGTCGTAGTTTCTGTTGTCTCTTTAGAACGTCATAGTTTGTCTGTTCTCTCTAGAACGTGATAGTTTCTCTCGTCTCTCTAGAACGTCATAGTTTGTCTCGTCTCTCTAGAACGTCGTAGTTTCTCTCGTCTCTCTAGAACGTCGTAGTTTCTCTCGTCTCTCTAGAACGTCATAGTTTCTCTCGTCTCTCTAAAACGTCACAGTTTGTCTCGTCTCTCTAGATCGTCATAGTTTGTCTCGTCTCTCTAGATCGTCGTAGTTTGTCTCGTCTCTCTAGAGCGTCGTAGTTTGTCTCGTCTCTCTAGATCGTCGTAGTTTGTCTCGTCTCTCTAGATCGTCGTAGTTTGTCTCGTCTCTCTAGATCGTAATAGTTTGTCTCGTCTCTCTAGAACGTCATAGTTTGTCTCGTCTCTCTAGATCGTCGTAGTTTGTCTCGTCTCTCTAGAACGTCATAGTTTGTCTCGTCTCTCTAGAACGTCACAGTTTGTCTCGTCTCTCTAGAACGTCATAGTTTGTCTCGTCTCTCTAGATCGTCGTAGTTTGTCTCGTCTCTCTAGAACGTCGTAGTTTGTCTCGTCTCTCTAGATCGTCGTAGTTTGTCTCGTCTCTCTAGATCGTCGTAGTTTGTCTCGTCTCTCTAGATCGTCATAGTTTGTCTCGTCTCTCTAGAACGTCGTAGTTTGTCTCGTCTCTCTAGATCGTCATAGTTTGTCTCGTCTCTCTAGAACGTCATAGTTTGTCTCGTCTCTCTAGATCGTCGTAGTTTGTCTCGTCTCTCTAGATCGTCGTAGTTTGTCTCGTCTCTCTAGATCGTCGTAGTTTGTCTCGTCTCTCTAGATCGTCGTAGTTTGTCTCGTCTCTCTAGATCGTCGTAGTTTGTCTCGTCTCTCTAGAACGTCATAGTTTGTCTCGTCTCTCTAGATCGTCGTAGTTTGTCTCGTCTCTCTAGAACGTCGTAGTTTGTCTCGTCTCTCTAGATCGTCGTAGTTTGTCTCGTCTCTCTAGATCGTCGTAGTTTGTCTCGTCTCTCTAGATCGTCGTAGTTTGTCTCGTCTCTCTAGAACGTCATAGTTTGTCTCGTCTCTCTAGATCGTCGTAGTTTGTCTCGTCTCTCTAGATCGTCGTAGTTTGTCTCGTCACTCTAGATCGTCGTAGATTGTCTCGTCTCTCTAGAACGTCGTAGTTTATCTCGTCTCTCTAGAACGTCGTAGTTTGTCTCGTCTCTCTAGATCGTCGTAGTTTGTCTCGTCTCTCTACAACGTCGTAGTTTGTCTCGTCTCTCTAGATCGTCGTAGTTTGTCTCGTCTCTCTACAACGTCGTAGTTTGTCTCGTCTCTCTAGATCGTCGTAGTTTGTCTCGTCTCTCTACAACGTCGTAGTTTGTCTCGTCTCTCTAGATCGTCGTAGTTTGTCTCGTCTCTCTACAACGTCGTAGTTTGTCTCGTCTCTCTAGATCGTCGTAGTTTGTCTCGTCTCTCTACAACGTCGTAGTTTGTCTCGTCTCTCTAGATCATCGTAGTTTGTCTCGTCTCTCTACAACGTCGTAGTTTGTCTCGTCTCTCTAGATCGTCATAGTTTGTCTCGTCTCTCTACAACGTCGTAGTTTGTCTCGTCTCTCTAGATCGTCGTAGTTTGTCTCGTCTCTCTACAACGTCGTAGTTTGTCTTGTCTCTCTAGATCGTCGTAGTTTATCTCCTCTCTCTAGATCGTCATAGTTTGTCTCGTCTCTCTACAACGTCGTAGTTTGTCTCGTCTCTCTACAACGTCGTAGTTTGTCTCGTCTCTCTACAACGTCGTAGTTTGTCTCGTCTCTCTAGATCGTCATAGTTTGTCTCGTCTCTCTAGATCGTCGTAGTTTGTCTCGTCTCTCTAGATCGTCATAGTTTGTCTCGTCTCTCTACAACGTCGTAGTTTGTCTCGTCTCTCTAGATCGTCATAGTTTGTCTCGTCTCTCTACAACGTCGTAGTTTGTCTCGTCTCTCTAGATCGTCATAGTTTGTCTCGTCTCTCTACAACGTCGTAGTTTGTCTCGTCTCTCTAGATCGTCATAGTTTGTCTCGTCTCTCTACAACGTCGTAGTTTGTCTCGTCTCTCTAGATCGTCATAGTTTGTCTCGTCTCTCTAGAACGTCGTAGTTTGTCTCGTCTCACTAGAACGTCATAGTTTCTCTCGTCTCTCTAGAACGTCATAGTTTCTCGTCTCTATAGACGGTCATAGTTTCTCTCGTCTCTGGAACGTCATAATTTGTCTCGTCTCTCTAAAACGTCGTAGTGTATCTCGTCTCTCTAGAACGTCGTAGTTTCTGTTGTCTCTTTAGAACGTCATAGTTTGTCTGTTCTCTCTAGAACGTGATAGTTTCTCTCGTCTCTCTAGAACGTCATAGTTTGTCTCGTCTCTCTAGAACGTCGTAGTTTCTCTCGTCTCTCTAGAACGTCATAGTTTCTCTCGTCTCTCTAAAACGTCACAGTTTGTCTCGTCTCTCTAAAACGTCATAGTTTCTCTCGTCTCTCTAGAACGTCATAGTTTCTCTCGTCTCTCTAGAACGTCATAGTTTCTCTCTTCTCTCTAGAACGTCATAGTTTCTCTCGTCTCTCTAAAACGTCACAGTTTGTCTCGTCTCTCTAAAAAGTCATAGTTTCTCTCGTCTCTCTAGAACGTCATAGTTTCTCTCGTCTCTCTAGAACGTCATAGTTTCTCTCGTCTCTCTAAAACGTCATAGTTTGTCTCGTCTCTCTAGATCGTCGTAGTTTATCTCGTCTCTCTAGATTGTCGTAGTTTGTCTCGTCTCTCTAGATCGTCATAGTTTGTCTCGTGCCTTTAGAACGTCATAGTTTATCTCGTCTCTCTAGAACGTCATAGTTTGTCTCGTCTCTCTAGAACGTCGTAGTTTGTCTCGTCTCTCTAGAACGTCATAGTTTGTCTCGTCTCTCTACAACGTCGTAGTTTGTCTCGTCTCTCTAGATCGTCGTAGTTTATCTCGTCTCTCTAGAACGTCGTAGTTTGTCTCGTCTCTCTAGATCGTCGTAGTTTATCTCGTCTCTCTAGAACGTCATAGTTTGTCTCGTCTCTCTAGATCATCATAGTTTGTCTCGTCTCTCTAGATCGCCATAGTTTGTCTCGTCTCTCTAGAACGTCATAGTTTGTCTCGTCTCTCTAGATCGTCGTAGTTTGTCTCGTCTCTCTAGATCGTCGTAGTTTATCTCGTCTCTCTAGATCGTCGTAGTTTATCTCGTCTCTCTAGATCGTCATAGTTTGTCTCGTCTCTCTAGATCGTCATAGTTTGTCTCGTCTCTCTAGATCGTCATAGTTTGTCTCGTCTCTCTAAAACGTCATAGTTTGTCTCGTCTCTCTAGATCGTCATAGTTTATCTCGTCTCTCTAGATCGTCGTAGTTTGTCTCGTCTCTCTAGATCGTCATAGTTTGTCTCGTCTCTCTAGATCGTCGTAGTTTGTCTCGTCTCTCTAGATCGTCATAGTTTATCTCGTCTCTCTAGAACGTCATAGTTTATCTCGTCTCTCTAGATCGTAATAGTTTGTCTACTCTCTCTAGAACGTCATAGTTTGTCTCGTCTCTCTAGATCGTCATAGTTTGTCTAGTCTCTCTAGAACGTCATAGTTTATCTCGTCTCACTAGATCATCGTAGTTTGTCTCGTCTCTCTAGAACGTCATAGTTTGACTCGTCTCTCTAGATCGTCATAGTTTGTCTAGTCTCTCTAGAACGTCATAGTTTGTCTCGTCTCTCTAGATCGTCATAGTTTGTCTAGTCTCTCTAGAACGTCATAGTATATCTCGTCTCTCTAGAACGTCATAGTTTGTCTCGTCTCTCTATAAATGTCGTAGTTTGTCTAGTCTCTCTAGAACGTCGTAGTTTATCTTGCTCGTGCCTTTAGAAAGTCATAATTTGTCTAGTCTCTCTACAACGTCATAGTTGTGGGTCAAGGACTTCAGCAGTGCTTCAGAGTTCATGCATCAGAGTTGACGCTATCTTTAATGCATTCGCTAATATCCGGCGAAAGTGCTTCATATTGGGGAGGGTGTTGAACAGGAAATCTGAGTACTGTGTGTTCTCCGTTGTACAATGAAGACTATGTGTCCACCAAACTAAACAGGCTAGTGAGATAAAAACAAAACAACAATTAATTATTTATAATTTACACATTTTATTCCGCGCTGACGAAATCATTCACAAGGTATATGAGCGGGAATTTCCGTAATATTTTTCAACCAATACGCTTGAGCCAGCTTCGTCGGATGTATTCGCGTGAACAACGGGACGGTCCGTCATCAACTAAGTCGGCGTTGGTTAGCCGGCAGGTTCTACAGCAGGCAGCCATGTCGTAGAGCTCAACACCAAAAGCTTCAAAGCATCCAAAACAACCAAGCAGACACGTCATCTTGACTTGACCTGGGTTGCAGTCCAAACTTGTTGTTGATCTAGCCTTGATTTGAGCCGGAAGGGTCAAGCAGACAATTGCGATGATGATAGTGACCCAATGAATCTGGGGAGAAAAGACAAAGGAGCAACAAGTTTATAGATACAAAATTAAACTAGTTCAAGTTAATAAATAAAAGAGAGCAACTAGATACTGGGTGGAAAGACTCAGTAGTCGGATAACAAATGTGTATAACCAGCGAGCTACATGTGTGCTCGTTACTTACCAAAAATGGATCGTGAAATATTTTTATTGGAAAGTAGGGTGACCTGACCCGTAAAACAAACCACATCACCAACAAAAATATGATGTTGAGCTTTTCAAATTATGTGCGCTAGCATAATATGAAAACTGAAGTAATGGTTATATCGAAGAAACAATCATCACCATCATGCAGCATAAAAATAAACGAGACAAATCTGAAACAAGTGCAACGTTTCAAATACTTGGGCACAATAATAACATCAGATGGGAGATGCAACACAGAAATAAAAAGCAGAATAGTTCAGGCCAAAATAGCATTTCAGAAAATGAAAAATATCTTATGCAACAAATCTATGTCAATAAAAATGAGAAAGGGAGTTCATCGGTGCTATATAGAACCAATTTTGACCTATGGAAGCGAATCATGGACAGTAGACAAACAAATGAAAAGACGATTAGAGGCCACAGAGATGGGATTTCTCAGAAGAATATTGAAAGTTCCCTGGACAGCTAAAAATACCAATGAGGAAGTTCTCAAAGAGGCCAACACAAAAAGGCAGCTCCCAAAAAACATCAGAAAGAAGCAATCAACATTTTTCGGGCACATCATGAGAAGAGGAAAGTTGGAATACTTGGTTACAACTGGCAAAATAAAGAAAAGAGAGATCGCAGACGACAACGAGAGAAAATACTAGATAGCTTGGTGTCATGGCATGGAAAACAGTCAACAACAGAACTGATACGATGCACTGTAGATAGAAGATTGTGGAGGGACAAGATCGCCTACGCCAGCCGGTATGGCACATGATGATGATCAGCATAATATGATCGATATTCCTTAACTCTTTCCGTACGTTTCGACGCACTGCTCGTCACTCTCAATTTGATTAGTGTGAACCGTCATCAAACCGTATTCTTTTTATATGTCTTGTATTATCATGGTATTTGTGAAATCTAATACCTTGTTCAATTAGTATATAAAAATTCATATATAATATGTTAGATAAATATAAATACGTAGATTGATTATTAAAACCATGAAAATTGTTGTCTCTGAAATATCTTCCGTTTAATTGATAAAAAGCTTCCGTACGGAAAGAGTTAAGATAAAAAAAGAGGTGGTAAAGCTTACTTCATTTTGTGAACTAACAACGTTAATGTGTAAGATTTATTTTGAAAGCCCGAGCAAGCTTGGATCTGCATTGAGTGTGTTCTTTATGTAATGTTTATTTTTTCGTTTTAATTTTTAACAAGATGACATAAACAAATATAATATATCACCTCCATATTCACTTCTTCTTCTCTCCTTCCTCATTTGTCTTTCAGCGTCGTGGTGAGTTATTATTTGCGGTCTTTTGCTTTTCTGTTCGCTTCTGCTGCTGTTATGTTTCCTAGTGTTTCTAATATTTAGTCAATCCATCCTTTACGTGGTTGACCCTTGGGTCTGGTTTTCCCGCAGCGGTTATCGAAGGCTCGTTGTCCATCTTCAGTAAACAGACAATATAGCACCCCAATCTTCACTAAAAGTGAAATATATTACCCCCATCTTCACCAAAAATGAAATATATCACCCCAATCTTTACTAAAAACGAAATATATCACCCCATCTTCACTAATAATGAAATTTCTCACCCCCGTCCTCACTAAAATAAAATATATCACCCCTATCTTCACTAAAAAATGAAATATATCACCCCCTTCCTCACTAAAATGAAATATATCACCCCCAACTTCGCTAAAAATAAAAGTACGGGTTATCACATCCGTCTGAACTAAAAGTAATTATAGCCCACTTATAACTTCACCAAAAATGTTACATCTTCTCAATATTCCTGTATGGTGCAGAAGCATGGACATTAGACAAGAAAACAGAACAGAAAATTGAAGCCTTTGAAATGTGGATTTATAGAAGAATAGGTAGAATTGGATGGAAACAAAAGATAACAAATGATAAAGTTTTAAAACAATTGAAAATAAAAAGAGAACTACTAAATACAATTAAGACAAGACAGATGAAATTTTTGGGGCATGTTAAAAGACACAACAGCCTACTAAAAGTAATATTGCAAGGAAAAATACAAGGTAAAAGAGACAGAGGCAGACCAGGACTAACATGGACGAGTAACATCAAAAGATTTACAAGACAATCTATGTGAGCCTGCACCATCAAAGCAAGAAACAGAGTAGAATGGCGATCCATGGTAGCCAAACTTCGTTGCGGAGAAGGCACATGATGATGATGATAACTTCACCCAATATAAAACATATCATCTTTAACGTCACCAAAAATAAAACAACAATCTAACTTTCAAATATAAAACAGCTACATTTTTCACAAAGAAGCACCCACATCGTCCAGAAAGAATGAATCAAAAGAACTCAACCTCAACAGCACATCGTCAATTGAAATCATTACAACTACACCAAATATAAAAAACACACAAGAACTCAACGTCCGTCACATAACAAAACCAAAATTAACCCTTCTCAATTATTTAATCTCCATTGAACAGAAAGTGACTACACGGGACAAGTCAAAAGACAATTTCTTAACAATTCATCCTACAGATCACTGCACTCTCAAGGGAGATAAACAATATTTAGGTTAACTATTACTCGTGAGTGCTACAAATCTATAGGGATTTTGTCCCCTAGATGTTTGTGCGTCACTAGCACGAATGTGATCTTTAAAGAGAAGAGCTAATTTCTCGTTTTTGGAAAGTAATTTCACTCAAAACTGCTACAAAAATGACAACGATTTGTTTAAACAGAAATAGAATATTCTCATCTGGGCGGCTGGGAACAAATCAGTATTAATTCTGAACTTAATAGCAGTGAACACAATTACTAATATAATTTTTGAAGATAAATAATGTGCGTTTTTTTCCACAAAAAATTTAATTACCGCAAAAATTCGCAGGTTTGCGTTCTCTTGTCGATTCAATTGAAAAAGGGAATAAATGGTTCACTGAATTGGGAGGGAAAGAAGGTAAGTAAGGACTGTAAGGAAGATTACTAGCCCTTAATCTCCAAATTCTATAGTCTGTTAGGGTAAAATTGTTTCTCCTACGATTTATATAGTAAAGTAAAAAGTAAAGAGCCCCGTCACGCCAAGTGGCGTATAGGGAATATGGTGTTAGTAACCATACATTTTACAGACCTTCAGCACATGACTTTTCGGGTAATGTTGTCGGTATTACGCCTGGATGTACAAAAGAGGTGAGATGCAGAATGGCTCAGGCAAAAGCAGCTTTCCAAAAAATGAGGAAAATACTATGCAATCCCTTTTTGACAATAGAAACAAGAAAAAGAGTTCTTAAATGTTACGTAGAGCCAGTCTTAACATATGGATGCGAGTCATGGACAATAGGACAACAGACAAGAAAATCACTGGAGTCTGTAGAAATGTGGTTTTACAGAAGAATGTTGAGAATACCATGGACAGCTAAGAACAGTAATGAAGAGGTTCTGAGAGAGAGGTTAAAGCAAAAAGAGAGCTAATTTCCAATGTTAGGAAGAGATAATCATCATTTTTTGGCCATGTAATGAGAAGAGAACAAATTGAGTATATTGTAACAACTGGAAAAATTGAGGGACTTGAGATAGAGGGAAGCAAAGAGAAAAAATAACAGACAGCTTAAGAGAATGGCTTGGCAGAAGGTCAACAACAAAAACGATAAATAGCTGCCGAGATCGAAAATTGTGGAGAGACATGATCACCTACGCCACTAGGCCCGGTACTTGATGATGATGATTGCGCCCGTGGAGTTTTACTTTCCCAGAATAAAATCCGGTACCCATTTAAGGCTGGGTGAACCCGGAAGCCGTCGGTTGGGATCGAACCTACCCCTTGTCTTTTGTAGTCCAGTTCACTAACCACCGAGCTATCGCGGCTCCCTACGATTTATATGCCAAGAGAGAAAAGTGTTTGAAACAGTCATTTAACACTATAGATAAAACAATTTTGTGATAACACTGGGGATATCAGTACTTCATGGGGTAATCAATATTTTAATAATTATGTGAGAAACAATATTTTATTAACCATGATAGCACTAGAATTTAATTTAAAATACATGAAACATCAAGATTTTATCGTTTTGAGAACATCATTATTTTAATGTGGAGAACACGGGTTCGAATCATGGTTGGGCCATTAGTTTTTTTTTCTGTCTGGGGCGAAATAAAAACTCCGACCCAAATACTTCATGACGACTGCACTGGACAAGCGGATTTTCTTCTCCGGTCATGTAAGTCTCTTCGGCAGACATCAGTAACCGGATAATGCTGTAAAGATAGTTAATGTTATAATTATAATAGGAGTGCCAATATTTTCTTTTAAACTGAGAGTCTTAACCATCAGATGGAACAATAAGAGAGTCAGAAACCCCGGACACAAAGAAAACAAAGAAAAGAAAAAAATATAAGAGAAGCGTACAAGTACTTAAACATAGCGCGATGTTTAAGGTGGAACAAAGAGAATAGTCAAGAACCAAGGCAAGACAAGACTAAGAGCATGAACACATCTTTAACGCCTGGGACGGGATTCGATTGTGCCTGGAAATAAGGCAGGCAGAATCAACATTTTAATGCACTGGAAACATCAATATTTTAACAGCATTAGATGCATCAATATCTTAACAACAATCTCTAAAGCAATATTTTGAAAGCCACAGTAATCACACTAATTTCAATAATGAATCTAAACACTTGCATTATAATTGCTTGCCGATTTATACTTTGTTTCTTGTAATAAATAAACTGTGTTAAAGAGTGTTAAACACAGACACACATAAAGATATGAGACATGATTAACACGGACACACCGAGATATGAGATATGGCTAACATGGCTCATATCTTGGTGTGTGTCATGTTAGTCATATCTCATATCTCGGTGTATCCGTGTTAATCATGTCTCATGTCTTTATGTGTGTCTGTGTTTAGTCATATCTCATATCTTAGTGTGTACCAGTGTTAGTCATATGTCATATCTTTGTGTGTGCATGTCTGGGTTAGTGATATCTCATATCTTTGTGTGCATGTTTATGTTAGTCATATCTCATATCTTTGTGTGTGCATGTCTGTGTTTGTCACATCTCATATCCTTGTGTGTGCATGGCTATGTTAGTCCCATCTCATATCTTTGTGTGTGCATATCTATGTTAGTCATATCTCTTATCTTTGTGTGCATGTCTATGTTAGGCATGTGTCATATCTTTGTGTGTGCATGTCAATGTCAGTTATATCTCATATTTTTATGTGCATGTTTATGTTAGTCATGTGTCATATATCTTGATGTGTGTCAGTGTTAGTCATGCCTCGTATCGCTGTGTGCATATCTGTATTAGTCACATCTCATATCTTTGTGTGTGCATGTCTATGTTAGTCACATCTCACATCTTTGTGTGTGTATGTCTGTGTTAGTCACATCTCACATCTTTGTGTGTCCGTGTCTGTGTTAGTCACATCTCACATCTTTGTGTGTGCATGTCTATGTTAGTCACCTCTAGTGACTCGGGCAGATGGTGCTCATAAACCATCTAAGGGCAGAATCCCCCTACAGAAAAGATCATCTGCTGCCTTGCAGGAAGATTGGAGACAATCAAAGGCTAGGGAAATCAAACCCGAATAAAATGCTGGCTGAAATCGGATGCACTGGGCCACTGGCGCAGAACACAGTGCAACGTATTAACGGGTGTTCAGTCAGAGTGGATCTGACAGACTCTAATTGTGATGTTCTGTCTGTGGGGGCGATCAACACACTTAGCCTGACAGCTGACTTCATATGAGAGTCTGGAATCCTTACTCTGATTGAGTCCTGAACGCAGAGAGAGAGAGAGAGAGAGAGAGAGAGAGAGAGAGAGAGAGAGAGAGAGAGAGTAATAAATAAACATTAGAAAGCTGAAAGGTATGTTTATCATCATCATCCTCCTCCTCATCATCATCCTTCTCCCCATCATCCTCCTCCTCATCATCATCCTCATCATCATCCTCCTCCTCCTCTTCATCATCATCATTGGGTACTGTTCCTGCTGATGTACGTGATCACGTTCGTCCTCACTAATAAATTATGTTCTTAACTTCTTACCAAACCTTTCAGCCTGTCTGATAAATTGCCTGGTACCTTTTCTCTCCGTTTCCCCATGTCTCGCCCCAACATTTTCCTCTTGTCACAATATATTCCAGTTGTTCACTTTTCATAATATGACCACTAAATGACGAATGTTTCTTTCTGATATTGTAAATGAGCCTTCTTATTTCTTCGGCGTCTTAAAAAAATTTCTCATTACTAGTTTCAGCTGTTTATTGTATTGTATGGATGTGAATCATGGGCAATAGGACAACAAACAAGAAAATCATTGGAGTATGTAGAAATGTGGTTTTACAGAAGAATGTTGAGAATACCATGGACAGCTAAGGAGAGTAATGAAAACGTTCTGAAAGAGGCCAAAGCAAAAAAGAGCTAATTTCCAATATTAGGGAGAAACAATCATCATTTTTTGGCCATGTATCCATATTGGGTTATTTGCGGGTAATCATCATTGCACTCCGAACATGTCCATAGGTGCTCAGATCCCCTCCTCAGCAATTCCCTCAGTGCCCAGCGACTGATGATTCCAGTTCTATGTTGGTTGATAAGTCTTCTTACACGCCCACTAAGTTTCTCATTTCTGTCTGTGCCCGTCTTAACTCCCATCTCTTTCATCCGAAGAAGTGACGTGGATCTGTGTTTGTCGAAGTCCTGTGCTCTTTTCACATCTCGAAGGGCATTGATGATGTCCGCCCGATCCATTGGTTGCCCGTCCTCAACGACAGCGCAGCTAGCCAACATGTCCGCTCTTTCATTTCCCCGTACTCCCGCATGTCCAGATACATAGACAAAGGTGACCTTACGTATTTTGGATTTCTGCAACGACTCTACCCATTGCATGCGTACAGAGCCCGCCTCCACTTTTTTTATCATGCTCATCGAATAACTCAGTATACATAATGTACAATTATATGAGAGATATGATCACCTACGCCAGCAGTCCCGGTACTTGATGATGATGATGATGATGATGATGATGATGATGATGATGATTGTATTATCAAAATTGATCTGTACACGACAATTCTGTGGCCTTCAACGGTTTTCTTGTCTGTTCTTCTACTGTACAGGACGTCAAAACTGGATCCACACAACACTGAAGAGCTCTTTTTCATATTTTATTAGCACAACTGATTGCATAATCCCCGTTTTCGAATTGTTCCCCTTTGCCTGAGCTGTTAACATCTCAATTCTGTTACACATCTACCGTCTGAAGATTCATCGTTTCCAGGTATTTGGGTTCACTGACTCGTTTTAATAGTGTTCCATTTACTTATAATTGTACATTTAGGAGATGTTAACTTTGCTGCCAACTTCACGTCTGTCTTTTTGATGTTGAGGCAGAGGCATTTATTCTTACTTTCCAACAATATAATAACATTGTCAACCACCAACTTGTTCTACATTTAAAACATCTACACATCTCATTTATAGCTAAGAAACAAATGATAAATAGCATTTTCATACAAATATTATGTTGCAAATGTAAAGCACAGAAGATCACAAACTGCGAAATGAGATCAACGAAATTTTTTTTTTTTTTGCGTTCGCCAACTTTTATCTCTGACGAAGTCCCTAGAGACTAGGAACTTAATTTTGCGTGTTTATCCATTTTTCCCTGGCAGCCGTGTGCACAGTGGTCCTTCGCCGCGCAGGCAGATAACTCCGTCTTTGGAGGTACTCATATTTTTTCCGTCGATGACGTTTCAACCCGGGCCTCGCTGCTGAGACCAGGGGTGGTTGCCGCAAAGAGAAATCATAAATAAAAATCCCAACCAGTCACCCAATTGAGAAATATAACAAAGAACAGAGATAGATCGAATCATCATCAAGTACCATGCCTGCTGGCGTAGATGACCATGTCTCTCCACAACTTTCGATCTCGACATGTAATTTATCATTTCTGTTGTTGACCTTCTGCCAAGCCATTCTCTTAAGCTGCCTGGTATCTTTTCTCTTTGCTTCCCTCCATCTCTTCGTCCCTCAATTTTCCCAGTTGTTACAATATATTCCAGCTGTTCTCGACTCATTACATGGTATCAATAAAATGACCACCGACTGATATTAATGAAAAGTTCTTTATGGATCTTAGTGTAGCCTCACTATACATAATAAATAAGTCTAGTGATAGCACACATCCTTACCTATCACTTTGTTCATTTTGTTAAAACATTCCCAATTGATTTTCAGTTATAATGGCTGCCTTTTGTTGCCAGTACATGTTCTTTATTATTCTTATATCTTTGTTATCAACGGTAGCAGTTTCTAAATGTTTGATTAGATTGTGAGATTTACTTTGGTACATTTGGTGTGGTCTATAAAAAACATGACTCAGTTTCTCACAGATCAGCTTTAACTTATATGGCTCTTTTTCTACTATTGATCTGAGTATTGATATTGCATTGCTCGTACTTTTATTTTCAATATACCGACACTTATCATAATTAATTTCTGGTTTAATTTGGTTTCTTCCCCTACACATGATAATTCTGAGTCATCTTTTGTTCATGTGACTTTCCTGACACATTTTGCAGTGATTCTCACATGCCATAGCATCGCATATTTTTGGTAGAGCTATAAATATAGATTTTTAGTAGATCATATGGTATACATCCACGGTTGTAGATGTCATTCAACAGCTTTCTTACTATTTCAAATCTTACCATAGTGTCGTTCAACAGCTTTCTTACTATTTCAAATCTTACCATAGTGTCGTTCAACAGCTTTCTTACTATTTCAAATCTTACCATAGTGTCGTTCAACAGCTTTCTTACTATTTCAAATCTTACCATAGTGTCGTTCAACAGCTTTCTTACTATTTCAAATCTTACCAAAGTGTCATTCAACAGCTTTCTTACTATTTCAAATCTTACCATAGTGTCGTTCAACAGCTTTCTTACTATTTCAAATCTTACCATAGTGTCGTTCAACAGCTTTCTTACTATTTCAAATCTTACCAAAGTGTCATTCAACAGCTTTCTTACTATTTCAAATCTTACCATAGTGTCGTTCAACAGCTTTCTTACTATTTCAAATCTTACCATAGTGTCGTTCAACAGCTTTCTTACTATTTCAAATCTTACCGCTGTTCTCCTCTTAGATTATATTATCTCCTTCGGAAGGTTTTCGAATGTTCATTTTGCCCAAAGCTGTCCTCTACCTCTTCTGTTCTGTGAGTGTTTGCGGTCATTCCTTATCATCATGAATGTTTACTTCTGGTCGTACAGCCTCTTAGAGTTCCTTGATGCACTCTGTTCATATTTTCCTAAACTTTCTTATTCTATCAACAATTCTCCCCCCTTTCATTCTAAACAACCATTATTTGGTTATGTCTTTATGCCTGTTATTTAGTCAATTTATTTGTTGGTGGTCTGTATAGCGGTAACTATCTACATAAGACTAACCGAAGAGCTACTTCCACAACGTTAGTGATGAGTTATTTTCTTTTTCGCTCTTATTTATAAAACGAGGTGTCATGGCGGCTGCGTGAAGACAGGTTCTTTCTGTTGCTGAAGTGTTTAAATATGTGCGCGACAGTCTAGTTGTGAAATAATGTGCTGCTATTCAACGTTGTAGTTATGCTTACTTCTGACGAGCTGACGGATGTGATCTTTATCAATATTTCAGTGGATTATTATTTATTCTACTTGTGTCGACGTTTTTAACATATCAGCGATAGGCAAACTAGTGTCCGCGGTTCGACGGGTAAAACATCTATTTAGACTACAATAGCGCCTAACGGGAATGTCCATCATGAAAGTATGATATCTGTGACGGAAGACGAAACGGACGAATCAGAAATGAATAACCGCCGAGAAAGCGAAAAAAAAAAAACAAATTGTGTGGTACACAAAGGCATATTCAGGGCACACACATGGCTGACAATCGTGAAAGAGATGCCTCATCACGTGTTATTCCAAAGAAAGCCACGAAGAGAAATCCTACTTATGTCAGAAGAAAGATCTACGTATATGTACATGGAGTTTTAGGACTCTCCACCGAGAAGGAAAATTTGAAAATCTTTATTTTAGAAGCAGAACTATTAAACTTATATGTTAGGCATATCTGAGACAAGATGGAAAGAATGTGGGTACATACAGGACAAAAAAAAATATATATTTATATATTCAGGCAACAAAGCAGAACATCAAAGAGTAGTAGTAATACCAATAAAAAAAGAGCTGAACAAATTTATAGTTCCCACTGGGCATACAATTATAGGATTATACTACTCAAAATGAAAGCAAACCATTCGACATTGCAACAATACAGACATACGCACTTACTCAAGAACATAAAGATGAACAGATCGAGCATACTATGAAGATCTAAATAAAGTTATGAAGCAAGTGAAATCATCAGACATCTTGATTGTAATGGGTAATATGAATACTAAGGTAGGAAAGGGTAGATATAAGACCATTATAGGAAATCATAGTTCAGGAAAAAGAAATGAAAGAGGAGAAAGATAATATAATTTTGTGAAGAAAATAGGCTGATAATATGTAACACCTACTTTGAGCAAGAAAAAAGGAAACTATACACATGGAAAAGTGCTATAAGAAGAGGAATCAAATCGACTACATAATGATAAAAAAATAGTTTCAGTAATAGCGTCAAGAAAGCCACAACTTACCCAGGAGCAGACACAGATCATAATCCTGTAATTATTAAAATGGAAGTCAAACTAAAGAGAAACAAACAAAAGACTAATTCATTAACAATGCCACTCGACATAACAGCTTTAAATTTAAAAAAATGTTAAAGATACTTATATAATACAAATAAAGAACATATATCAGAAGCTGCTATAATAAGAAGGGATTAAGCATTATAGAATAGAAAATCCTGGTGAAAAAGTTACAACCAAATGGTAATGGATAAAGAAAAGCATGTAAGAAACTTGCGACATCTTACCTTAAAAGGAAAAGAACAAAAAACAAAAATGGATGACTCGTGCCATCTTGGAAAAAAAATTGAAGCAAGAAGACAAGCGAAGAACACTACCCAATACAACAAAATAGATAATGAAAAACGCAGAATGTGCAAAAAGGTTGAAGAAGACTGGCGCTGAAAAAAGATGTCAAGAAATCGAAGCTACGAAAAATAAACAAGATTTAAGAGTGTTGCACACAGAAATAAAGAGAATGACTTGTAAAAATAAAAAAAGTAACATAAATTGAATGTATTTTAAACAAAAACGGAAAAAGTGCTAACAGGCAACAAAGATATAATCAATAGATGACATGAATATATAACATAATAATTGTATGACGAAGGGGAAAAGAAACCAATAATAAAATGTACGTCATGCTATCATTGAAATTGGAAGCGGAAAAAGCTATACGAACAACGAAAAAGGGAAAATCTGCAGGACCGGACACCAAACATTCTACATGAGGACATTAAACGAAAAGTACACAGAAGCAAACAAACCAATGTGTGCTTGTTTCATAGACTACACCAAAGCCTTTGAAAGAATACACCATAAACAGCTCATAGATTGCCTAAAGGATATACAAAAAGATGATACAGACATTCGGCTAATATATAATTAAAACTGGAAGCTAACAGCAATAATAAAATATAACAAAGAGAACTATATACTTATTGATATAAAAAGAGGTATGAGACAGGGATTCATCCTATTATCAAGCTTGTTCAAACTATACACTGAGCAAATCTTTACAAACACCACAGAGATGCCAGGCCTAAACATAAATGGAAAGATAATCAATAACCTAAGATATGATGATGAAACTGTATTACAAGCAGATGATTGCTAAGATCTACCACATATTACCTAATGAAATAAACATGAAAAGCAAAAAATATGGATGAGATATAAATATCAAAAGGACTAAAACTATGATCATAATCAAAGACAATACTAAAAACCTACAAGTGGATATCAAAGTTGAGGAATAGACCTGGAGCTAGTTCAGAGCTACAACTACCTTGGACATACTATATTCAGTTATGGAAAATGTAAAAATGAAATAAACAAAAGAATAGGAATGGCATAAAATAATTTTAACACTATAACAAATATATTAACATCAAATAACACCAGGACTAAAACTAAGAATAGCAGAATGTTATATGTTCTCAACATTCTGTAATGGTGCAGAAACATGGACATTAGACAAGAAAACAGAACAGAGAATTGAAGCCTTTGAAATGTGGATTTATAGAAAAATATGAAGAATTGTATGAAAAGAAAAACAAACGATGAAGTCTTAAAATAACTTTGAATTGTGTTTAGTAGTTCTATGAAAATAGAACAACAAACACAATTCAAACAAGACAAATGAGATTTTTGGGGCATGTTAAAAGACACAGCAGCTTACTAAATGTAATCGTGGAAGGGAAACTACAAAATAAATGAGGCAGGGCCAGACCTAGACTATTATCCTGGACGAGTAACATCAACAGATGGACAAGTCAACTTATGACAACCTGCACCATCAAAGCATGAGACATAACAGAATGGCACTCCATGGAAGGCAACTATCGATGCGGAGAAGGCACTCAATGGATGTATTAATTTATAAAGAAGAAAGAATCCCGCCAAAAGAATTTTATGGTAGTACATATTTGTGTGATTTACTTTGGACCCATTTTAGTCAAATGTGTTTTAGTCAATTTTTTAGAAGCGAAGAAGTCACCATTTTAAAGCTCGTTGAACCTAAAAGCCATTGATGGAGATCAATCCTTTATAGGTAGGTTATATACCTTTATGTTTCTTTCTATCAGTTGCTACTATTATTTTTGTGAGCGCTATTACCTTTAACAATTATTCATATCAACACTATTACCTTTGAATATTAATATTATCTTTATTATTGCTTTGCCGTTGCTGTTTTTTGTTGTTTTCATTTCTTCATAATTATTATTGTACATATTTCTGCCTTTTAAATTGTTTTTATTTATATTAATACTTTTTATGACTTTTTACCATTATTGCCACCCATTTTATTACCTTTTAACATTATTCTTATCTATTTTGAGGTACTTAATTTTAACTTCGCTATCTGTTAACGTTAGAAACAAAAATATAAATAAAACAAAAGTCGTCTCAGGATGAACATAAGAGCTTTAGAGAAAAGCTTTTAAATCCTGTTTAATACAGTGTTCTGTGCTATCAACAAATGTAAAGAACATCCAGACTCGATTAGCTGTGGATACTGGTTTAATGGGTCCCAATTATAACCCTCTGGTGGTTTGCATTTATGCAATTAGATTGTACATAAGTACCATGCAGAACCACTAGTGGAGAGGCATTCACGCCACGCCTGCAGAGCAATTCGAACACTTTATCAGTTACAGCTGCATCTCCCTCTCTCTCTCTGTTTCTCTTTCTGTTACACATATTTTCAACTTTTTTAATGAATGGGATTGACGAAAGGGATGATGCTGATGATTATCTTAGTACAGCTATGTCAACGTGGGTCAATATATCTTAGACCCGTTGTGTAATGTGATGAACGACAGCGCGATTATCCGGGTTCTACTGGAGATATTGCCCCTCCTATGTTCTTTATACAAACACCAAAGAGGCGACCGCCACTCACTTTGTTGTCCAGAGTATTTTGTTGCAGATTGTTGTCAGGATCTCACAACGTTATCATAGAGGTAAAGTGAGATCTTGGTCAGCTCAGCTGTACGTCGCCGACTCTACCATTCACGACTCAAGGTTGCATACTTTGTGCTCGCTAAACTCATTGATCTAGAATGGGGACTGGATGGTCAAAAGGTAAGACACCAGACTCTGGACAGGACGTACCAGGTTCGAATCCCTTGCAGGGGGTAGCAAATGCTCACTTCAAATCAATGGTTTCCTTGTGATTTTACCCTCCCCAGGCCTCTGGTTAGTGAGTTGACATCTAGAGGAAAGTAGCGAAAAACAGAAGATCTCGTGTGCAATTGCGCACGTTAAAGAACCCTTCGCATGTTATAAGTCAAAAAGAGTGAGTCAAAAATATCCATGTCCGGTCAAAAGCTATTAAGCATATCTATACATGATGAAGACGGTTGTGTCGTACCTAAAGGCGAAAATATCGCCGCTTTGTTTCAAACTAGCGACATAACCCCAACCCGCGCCCACTTAATGTGTGAATGCTGAGATTAACAAGGCTGATACAGAGAGATACATTTATTATGTCATTAATCTTATTATCATCCAAAGAAATTAGGTTAAGTGCAAAGGTGAACATTTTCAACTCAGGTGTTAGGTCGGTCCTATTATATGGTTGTGGAACATGGAGAACAGCAGGATTTACAATCATGAAGATACAGACTTTCATTAAAGTCTGCTTACGCGAAATAGGGGGATGGAAATGGCAGGACAAAATCACTAACATAGAATTATGGAAATGTACCAGTCAAATACCAGTGGATAAGGAGATACAGCGAAGACGGTGACGCTGGATGGGACACACACTGCAGAAGCCAACTGAGAGTGTTACACAACGGGCCCTTTTTGGAATCCCGGGGGAAAAGACAAAGAGGAAGACCAAGGAATTCTTGGAGAAGACAGATAGAAGCAGAGATGAAGATGATGAGGAAGACATGGAATTATCTTAAACGAATGGCAAAAAAAAACAAAAAAAAAAAACAGAACGGCTTGGAAAGTGTTTGTTTGGAGACCTATGCTCCACAGGGAGCTGAAAAGGTAGAAGAAGAATCTTATTATCACATTGGTATTTTTCTGCTCTTTCAATTGACTTTCAAGATGACGTCCGTGTGTGGACAGTGTTTTCCGTTACAGCGTGTGTTATTTCGAAATACGCCAGTTACACGCGCTGTGAATCTTGGGATTAATATTCTCCTCATGCCTCTTGTGGTTGTTTAACTTCTGACAGGCTGGTGGATGGTGGAAATTCTCGTTGTTAAGTGGGTATTTATCTTCTTTTCATTCGAGATAGACCTATCGGTGATAGGTCATTGTTTTTCACTGTCGCGCCATGCAGACGGAAATGTCCATTCCGAATTGGACAAAGTCTGCAACGGTGGATGGAGCGGAAGAGTCAGAAATGACCAACGGCCCAGAAAGCGAAAATAGCAAAGTGTGTGGTACACATGAGGGACGTTCGGGACACGCAAGACAAATGTGGCTGACCATCGTGAAAGAGATGGAGCCTCATCACGTACTAGTCCAGAGGATGCCATGGAGAGGAATGCGAACTTATGTCGGAGAAAAAATCTTAAAATAAGTACTTGGAATGTTAGGACTCTATATCAAGAAGGGGAATTGGAAAATCTGATTCAAGAAACAGAACGAATAAATATAGATATTTTAGGCATATGAGAGACAAGCTGGAAAGAATGTGGGTACATAGAGGACACAAAATATACATTTATATACTCAGGAAACACAACAGGACATCAAAGGGGGGTAGGAATACTGATAAAAAGAGAGCTACAAAAATATATAAGTACCCACTGCACATGCAGTGATAGGAGTATACTAGTCAAGTTGAAAGCAAAACCATTCGACATAGCAATAATACAGACATTTTTACCAACTCAAGACTACACAGATGAACAAATAGAGGCATACTATAAAGAACTAAATAAAGTTATCTATCTATCTATTGTCCTTTTGAACCGAAGACGGCACATAGGGCAGAATTACAATCTCAAAAACAGAAACATTGCGTGCCAAATGCCACATATTGCAGAGATCACTGCTTCTAAAATCTATGGTTCTGTTTCCATAACAATGCTTTTTACAATGACAGCTGATCAACATCCTTAGTCGCCTCTTACGACATGCCTGGAAGGTCACAGTGTCACTATTCTTTACTTCCCACATAATGAGGCCCCGGTAACACAAGGGAGTAATAAAGTTATTAAGCAAGTGAAATCTTCAGACATCTTGATTGTAATGGGTGACATGAACGCTAAAGTAGGAAAAGGTAGATATAAGACCATTATAGGAAATCATGGTTTAGGAAAAAGAAATGACAGAGGAGAAAGATTAATACAATTCTGTTAAGAAAACAAGCTGATAATATGTAACACCTACTTTGAGCTAGAGAAAAGGAAACTATACACATGGAAAAGCCCCGGAGATAAGAAGAGGAATCAAATAGATTACATAAAGATAAAAGAAAGGTTCCGTAACAGCGTAAAGAAAGCCAAAACCTACCCAGGAGCAGATATTAATTCAGATCACAATCCTGTAATGATTAAAATGAAAATCAAACTATAGAGAAACAAGCAAAAGTCTAATTCATCAACAAATCCACTAGATATAACAGTTTTAAATCAAAAAGATATTAAAGATACCTATACAATACAAGTAAAGAACACATACCAGAAGCTGCTATAAGAAGGAATTGAACAATACAGAAGAGAAAATCCTGATGAAAAAGTAACAACCAAACGGCAATGCATAAAGAAATGCATACAAGAAACCTTACCCAAAAGAGAAAATAACAAAAATACAAAAATGGATAACTAACGCCATCTTAGAAAAAATGAAAGTAAGGAGACAAGCAAAGAACACTGCCCAATACAATAAAATAGATAATGAAATACGCAAAATGTGCAAAAAGGCAAAAGAAGACTGGCTCAGCCAAAAATGTAAAGAAATAGAAACCATGGAAAGCAATAAAGATATTATAGAAAGATGGCAAGAATATATAACATAACTAATTCATGATCAAATGGACAAGAAACCAGTTATAAAATGTAGATCAGACTATAATATCTTAAATTCTGAGGTGGAAAAAGGAGCCGCGATAGTTCAGTGGTTAGTGAACTGGACTACAAAGGACAAGGGGTAGGGTTCGATCCCAACCGACGGCTTCCGGGTTCACCGAGCCTTAAATGGGTACCGGATTTTTTCTAGGAAAGTAAAGCAGCACGGGCGTAATACCGACCACATCACCCCAAAAATCATGTGCTGATGGTCTGTAAAATATAGGGTCACTAACACCATATTTCCCATACGCCACTTGGCGTGACAGGGGCACTTTACTTTTACTTTTTTTTTGAGGTGGGAAAAGCTATACAAATAATGAAAAAAGGAAATGCAGCAAGACCTGACAGCATTCATATAGAGATGATACAGGCACTTGAAGATTTGGGCACTGAAGTGATTACAGACATATGCAACGACATATACTACACAGGATACATACCAAATGAACTAAAAACATCAACTTTCATTGCATTGCCTAAAAAGAATGGTGCAGTTGAATGCAGTGACTTTAGAACAATAAGCCTAATGAGCCATGTTACAAAAAATTTTGCTAAAAGTTATACAAGGAAGGATTCAGAATAAAATCAATACTGAAGTAGATGAGCAGCAATTTGGATTTAGGAAAAATAGCTGACAAAAGAAGCCATGTTCTGCATGAGAACATTATTCGAAAAGTACACAGAAGTAAACAAACCAATATATGCCTGCTTCATAGACTACACCAAAGCTTTTGATAGAGTACACCACAAACAACTAATAGAATGCATAAAAGAGATACATCTAGATGACATGGCCATACGAGTAATATGTAATCTATACTGGGAGCAAACAGCAATAATAAAATATAACAAAGAGAACTCTACACCCATTGATATAAAAAGAGAAGTAAGACAGGGATGCATCCTATCACCAAGCTTGTTCAATCTATCATCATCATCAAGTACCGGGCCTACTGGCGTAGGTGATCATGTCTCTCCACAACTTTCGATCTCGACAGCTATTTATCATTTCTGTTGTTGACCTTCTGCCAAGCCATTCTCCTAAGCTGTCTGTTATTTTTTCTCTTTGCTTCCCTCTATCTCTTCGTCCCTCAATTTTTCCAGTTGTTACAATATATTCCAGTTGTTCTCTTCTCATTACATGGCCAAAAAATGATTATTGTTTCTTCCTAATATTGGAAATTAGCTCTCTTTTTGCTTTGACCTCTCACAGAACATCTTCATTACTCTTTTTAACTGTCCATGGTACTCTCAACATTCTTCTGTAAAATCACATTTCTACAGACTCCAGTGATTTTCTTGTCTGTTGTCCTATTGTCCATGATTCGCATCCATATGTTAATACAGGCTCTACATAACATTTAAGAACTCTTTTTCTTGTTTCTATTGTCAAAAATGGATTGCGTAGTATCTTCCTTTTGGAAAGCTGCTTTTGCCCGAGCCATTCTGCATCTCACCTCTTTTGTACATCTTCCGTCTGAGGTTAACAAAGTTCCCAAATATTTAAATTCATTTACCTGCTTTAATATTGTTCCACGTGTCTTTATTTTACATTGAAGTGATGTCTTTTTCTTTTTTGTTAACATTACCACCGTCTTTTTGCTATTAAGCCTGAGTCCTTTATTTTTGCTTTCTTGCACTATAATGTCCAACAGTTCTTGTAACTCATTTTCACTCTTAACAATTAAGACTGTATTATCAGCATAAACTTAGATTCTTTATATTATGACCTCCAATTGTTATTCCAGGCATGTCTCTTATGGATCTTAAAATAATCTCACTATAAATATTAAACAAATCTGGTGACAGCACACAACCTTGTCTAACACCCTGTTTTATTTGTTGAAACATTCCCAATTGGTTTCCAGTTCTTATGGCCACTGTTTGTTGCCAGTACATGTTCTTTATATTATTCTTAGATCTTTGCTGTCTACGTTTATGCTTTCTAAGATTTTGATTATTTCTTGGTGCTTTACTTTATCAAATGCTTTGGTGCAATCTATGAAACATAGGTATAGATCTGTTTTCACCTCTATGGCTCTTTCTAATAAAGATCTTATGATATAAATGGCATTGCTTGTTCCTTTATCTCTAACAAAACCACACTGTTCTTTGCTAATTTCTGGACTGGGAATCTATACACTGAGCAAATCTTTAAAAACATCATTGAGATGCCAGGTCTACAAATTAATGGAAAGATAATCAATAACCTAAGATATGCTGATGATACTGTACTACTAGCAGCAAATCCTAAAGATCTAAAACAATTACCTAATGAAATAAACATGATAAGCAAAAAATATGGACTAGATATGAATATCAAAAAGACTAAAACTATGATCATAAACAAAGGAAATACTGAAAACCCACAAATGGATATCAAAATTGAAGGAATAGACCTGGAGACAGTTCAGAACTACAACTACCTTGGACATACTATAACCAGTGATGGAAAATGTACAACTGAAATAAACAAAAGAATAGGAATGGCAAAAAGTAATTTTAATGCCATGAAGAACATACTAACATCAAAACAAATAACATCAGGGCTAAAACAAGGAATAATTGTTACATCTTCTCAATATTCCTATATGGTGCAGAAACATGGACATTAGACCAGAGAATAGAACAGAGAATTGAAGCCTTTGAAATGTGGATATATAGAAGAATAGGTAGAATTGGATGGGATGGAATTAAAAGAAAACAAACGACCAAGTTTTAAAACAACTAAAAATGAAAAGAGAACTACTAAACACAATTAAAACAAGACAAATGCGATTTTGGGCCATGTTAAAAGACACAACAGCCTACTAAAAGTAGTCCTGGAGGGGAAAATACAAGGTAAAATAGGCAGAGGCAGACCAAGACTAATATGGACGAGTAACATCAAAAGATGGACAAATCAGCCTATGACAACCTGCACCATCAAAGCAAGAGACAGAGCAGAATGGCGCTCCATGGTAGCCAACCTTCGTTGCGGAGACTGCACTCGATGATGATGATGATTTTTCTGCACTGACTCACTGAACCAAGGAGATACATTCATTAGGGAGCCGCGATAGCTCAGTGGTTAGTGAACTGGACTACAAAGGACAAGGGGTAGTGTTCGATCCCAACCGACGGCTTCCGGGTTCACCCAGCCTTAAATGGCTACCGGATTTTTTTCTGGGAACGTAAAGCAGCACGGGCGTAATACCGACCACATTACCCCAAAAATCATGTGTTGAAGGTCTGTAAAATATAGGGTCACTAACACCATATTTCCCTATACGCCACTTGGCGTGACGGGGGTAGTTTACTTTTTTTTATGGGCATAAATTAACATACCCTAAACGAAAGAACAGCTTTCTCATAAAAAAAGGGTTTCCGGCTCGGGAAACACGCACAAGAAGAAATATATCCTGTAGTCGTGCAATGCTTATTTTAACTAATTCCACAATGGCGTGATTATTGGGACATATTTTATATCGAATTTAGCCGAGCGTTCAAGGGTAATCTCCCTTGTTATTTTCAGGATATGATACTCCAACTGTCATGGCTGCATTTACTTTAGTTCTATATATGGATGTTTCCATCATTATAGGCGTCTGGAAGCAGCTTGATGTTGTTCTTTGGTAGTTACTACCAGACTCTTTTAACTGTGCAGGTTCTCTCATCAATATTCTGTCAATGCCGAGGTGTCGTACTCTAAGGATACAAACGTTCCACAAACTTGTGTAATATTATATATAGTGGAACTGTAATTATAGCAAATAAGGGCTTCCTCTTTTTCCTTCCTCAAATTACTTACAGTGCTGAAAGGAGATCCAGTCTTTTACTCTTGGCTTCTCCAGCTGTTATGTTTAATAGTGTTACTAATATTCCATCTTTATCAATGTCGGCCTTTTTTTCTTTTGTTCATGCGTTCTCGCGACATCAATTGAAGGTTCGTTGTGCTGTTTTTGTTTAATCTACCTATCTCATCAAGTGACTAAACCACTGTATCTGTTATTTCTTGCCATATTTTTTCTTGTTCTTATTTCCACCCTCATTTGCCTTTCAGCGTCGAGGGGAGGTATAATCTGCCGTCTTTTGGTCTTTTGCGGCCTCTGCTACTATGCTTTATAATATTTCTAATATTCCATCAATTTATTGTTCCCATGGTTGACACTAGAGCCAAGTGTTCTAACAGCGTTTTTAAAGTCTTATCACTTCGCCATACCTTTTTCTATCTGTTGTTTTTTTAATGTATTCTATGGTGTGAATTATTACTTCTTCCAGTTCTTATTTCATAATGTTAGATTCAGTGTTTCTGCATTCTTGTGCGGTTTTTGTTGTATTTTTGCTAGTTGGTGTCATGTTTCCCTTGAACGGTAAATGAGGAAGGAAAAATGAATGTTCTATGTTCAATAGATCTTCAGAATATTCTTTCTATCTGATGCATTTCGTGGTTTTTTTAAATATTGACTCGGTGGCCTAGTTGGGAAAACAACCAGATTGGGCTACCGACGTTCGGACAACCCGTGTTCGATTCCCGCTGGATGCAGTGTGAGTTGTACTCATGGTTGGGAAAAAAAACCCCGCGTGTTTGACCCAGCCGCTGGCAGATACGAGTACCCGGATAATACTATGAGAAGGTGAGGAATGCCGCCCTGCAGTTTGAGTTCGAAGCTTGAAGCGACACTATCGAGATGCCTCCGAACACTTCTGGATAGGCGGCCGAGCACATATTGGTGACAACTGGCGTGCTAAGACGCCAGGCTTCGTACTTTACCTTTACTTTTGATATTGACTGTTCTACGTCATTTATAAGTACAGTGGGATCGCAATTCGTGTTTTTTGTTGTTGCGCTTGTTGCTATTACTGATTTGGGGAAATCTCTTGTGGCTGTCCTAAATCTTTGCTCGTCTTTTGACCGTCTAAGTGTTTTGCTTAGCTTCTTTGATCAAAATTTTAATTTTATTTTGACATATTTCTCATAATATTCTTCGTTCTTGTTGTTGTCTTTCAGGTAATGCATACTCTTCGGCGAGACACGATCTGTTCAACCTCAGACTAAGTCTTTCAGGTTATATTAGGCCGCAGCTGCTATTCAAAAATGAAAGTGGATATATAATACTACAAATTCTTGGTTCTTCTTTTCCCTTCAATCTTTATACACTTTCTTTTTTCTTCCACTGCTTCTCTGATTGCATCGTTCCACCACGAGATGCTCTTCTTCGTTTCTTTCTTCCTTAGTTTTACTCCACATTTTGTTGTTGCGATGTTGATAATTATTTTCTTAAACTGGTCCCACACTTCATCTGTATTGTGTTTACTTCGTTACGAAGTTTCTTGAATGCTTCATTATTTCTTTCTTCGCGAATTTTCTTTGATTCTTGATAATTTGGCTGTTTTATTTTTATTGTTTATTATTTTTGCAACATTCGTTTGTTTGTTTATCTTCGCTTTATTTCCGGCTGTCTGAGTGTGATCATTACCATTCATTTGGTGGTCTTCGTCCTCTGTAACGTTGGCAACAACTGTGCTATCGATTACTCTTTTTTTGTTCTGTTTTCTTGTTAGTATGAAAACAGTCTTTGTGGTTGGAATTAATCCTAGCTTTTTTCGCAGTTCTTAATGTTTAATATTGTCTCAAACCATTCCCTTTTACTCGTCTGACTTCATTTCATTTTGATAGTGGTAACTTTTCTTCAAGTTCTCGAGTCTAGTGTCAAGGTCTAATATTATTAGCATAACATTGTCATATACTATTCTATTCGTAGAAATAGTTTCATTGCAATAGTGAATTCCTCGTATCCGTTTCCTACTTGTTACAGCAATCCTCAAAAGGCTTATGTAAATTCTGTTGACAAGGTCGCTCCGTGCACGTCCTATTCGATTGCACAGGCGACGATTACAAACCTCCTTAGTTGCTTTTTTACTACATTCTCATACGCGTCAAATACTTGGGCACAATAATAACATCAGATGGAAGATGCACCACAGAAATAAAAAGCAGAAAAGCTCAGGCCAAAATAGCATTTCAGAAAATGAAAAATATCTTATGCAACAAATCTATGTCAATAAAAACGAGAAAGAGAGTTCATCGGTGCTATATAGAACCAATTCAGACCTATGGAAGCGAATCATGGACAGTAGACAAACAAATGAAAAGACGATTGGAGGCCACAGAGGTGGGATTTCTCAGAAGAATGTTGAAAGTTCCCTGGACAGATAAAAAGACCAATGAGGAAGTTCTCAAAGAGGCCACCACAAAAAGGGAAACATCAGAGAGAAGCAATGAACATTTTTCGGTCACATCATGAGAAGAGGAAAGTTGGAATACTTGGTTACAACTGGCAAAATAAAAGGAAAAAGAGATCGCGGACGACAAAGAGAGAAAATACTGGATAGCTTGGTGTCATGGCATGGAACCATCAGAAAGAAGCAATCAACATTTTTCGGACACATCATGAGAAGATGAAAGTTGGAATACTTGGTTACAACTGGCAAAATAAAAGGAAAAAGAGATCGCGGACGATAAAGAGAGAAAATACTGGATAGCTTGGTGTCATGGCATGGAAAACAGTCAACAACAGAACTGATACGATGCACTGTGGATAGAAGATTGTGGAGGGACATGATCACTTACGCCAACCGGTAAGGCACATGATGATGACTACATTCTTACTACATGCATGGCAGGTAAGTGTATCTCTATTCTTTTATCTCCTCACATTGGGGACCCCGGTAGCCACATTAAAACTTCGTAATAAAGATTGTGTTGCAGATTGCCCGTTTTGCCTCTAGTGTTATTTATTTCCTTGTTCAGCATGAATAGTGGTATTTGTCTTACATTTTGACAAACTTTGTTGCATCGTTTGTGCAGCTAGTATGTTCGAAGCCACATAACCGTAGCATGAAAGATTAAGTTATATTTTATATATATATATATAAAATCTTCTGTCTAGTTAAAAGAGAACAACAACGATACCGCATATGTAGGTTTTAAAATCCAGAACTAAAAAGATAATCTAAATATAAAGGTACACTAAGTCAGAGATATTCTTACATTACCTCGATAGTTATTACTCTAAGTACAAACATACAAGATGACAAATATGGTTGGTTAGGTTAATAAGTAATTATTATTATATAGCATTTTATGTGCAAACATGTTAGAAGAACGACCATGTGTTTCCAACAATAATATTTCTAATGCTGAATTAAGTGAATTATACAGGAGCTGTGCTCAGCTTTCTGTTTTCAACGATCCAAAGAAAAGACAATCATGCGATAACAAATATTGATATCGTCACTCCAGGAGCTTGAAAACAGGGCTGTCAATAAAACTTATGCAAGATTTAGTGGCTTCTGACAGCAACGCGGGAATACAATGTTATCATGGAAGTAATATCGCTTTCCTACATGCTGGTAACTTTAGCTCTTCATTTGCGGAAATATTTTCTTCTCACAAATTATTTTCTAAAAAGAGCTTTGAACGAATCGATGGCGGAAGTGTCGAATAATTTCCATTAATGAATTATTCCTAGAGTGGGTGGCCGAATCGATCACTTTGTTTTGCTCCAAAGTAGGAAACCCCGGGTTCTGATCACGGTAGTGTGAAAAGTTTTTTTCTTTCGAGTATGAAATAAATACTCAGACCACAATACTCTATTGACTACTACACTGGGCAGGCGGCCTTTATACTCATATCATTGTCATATAGACTTATCTCCTCAGCGGTAGGCCCCAGATAATGCAGTGCAGACAGATTCTTTTTAGTGAATTATTCGACCCCTAATGAAATAATCCCAGAGCAAGAGTTCTCAAAGCTGATTGTCATTAACCAGTAACTAAATTAAGTTGTTGCGTTTATTTCTGTTGTGTTTGTTTATTGCTCATGAACTTTATTTTCTCCAAACGAAAATTGATTTGGAAGTGCTCGAGAGGACAGGGCATAATTAAAAAAAAAATCCATTACGCCTCAAGCGTGACGTAAGACTCATCTTTAAATGTGGTATAAAAATATACAAAAGCAGTTGCACAGAAGCTGCCGTTGGGTTATGAAGTGTTTTAAAGAAATCGTTTTCTTTCTTCATCGTTACAAACGATAGAACTATTTTATGTGATTTTAACGGAGGACAGAGATGAATCTGGTTCAGTGTGTAGCAAAATTTTGTTGTATGACTTCCGGTCAATATATCGGATAGGCGGCAGAACCGTTGAGGCACTGTCTGAAAAGTGTTCCTTGTTGCAGTTTCCTCATATTACAAGTCCGGCTTGTTGCCGGAGCTACTGAGTTTAATGCTCTGTGCACACTGTGAGCTGTGCTCTTTATCTGGATGATGTTTCTATATTCAGATTTCTTACGATGAATGATGATATCGTATGACGAACGACGGTTCAGTTGCGTTCACTTTCGGTGCTCTAATGCCTTACGTCTTTTGACGTGTACTGTGTTTGCTATGATGGGGACTGCAGCAGCCTTTCTTTTTTTTTTTTTGGATATTCGATGAGTTGTTAATTCGGATGATTCCACTAGCACGGGCGGTTGAGCAATTATGAATTTTCATTCGTTTGCAGTGATACCGGGGTCTTCGAATAATTATAACTATCTTGTTGTATATTACTCGATGGCTCAACTAGAGGAAGTCACATTGATTAAAGCTCTTAGTACTATTCAGTAGAAGGTAACAATGGTAAGGTTGCCTCTACACCTTGATAAATGTTTGGGAATATGATTATCATCACCGAGTTGCTTGTCCGTTACAGAACGTTGCTCTCATCTCAGCTAGTCTGAAAGAATCTCAGTCGCTAGCCAGGCCTCTTAATCCTACTGTTGTCAAATTCAAGGTCTCTTTCATGTTTTGAAATCGCATTATTCTCGGGCTGCACATGTCTCGTCATCCTGACTTCCATCATTGTTCTCTCAAGCCCAATGTGTCTTTCGACGTTGCCGTAGCATTTTGATTTCCTTCAATTTTATCAGAGTAGTCTAACAGGCCTATACTTTACATATCTGGATAAAACAAACCAAATCTCGTTATGATTCTCAGGTCAGGCAGACCGTCAACCCAGGACATTCCTGAAGTTGCGACATCTGTTATTTTACAACTGAAACCCCATATAAGATCAGATTGACTAATAGGGCAAGCTCTCATACTCAAAGCACCAGGAAGAGAATTAGATCGCCGGGCCAACTTGACATTCCTGTGAAACATTCTCATAAAGAAAGAAAATGATGCCGTTGTGAACTAACGGATGGAATTTCTCATGCAGCAAACAAAGAAGTGACGGCTATACAAATATATATTCTTGCAACCCCCGTGTTCCTAATGTTAAACATAATAATTATCTAAATCCAAAGAAAGCTATATCATAGCATGCTATACGCAGATAAACTACTCAAATTAACATTTTATCTACAATACACTATAGTACATTAACTTACCAAGTGGCAAGGTTTTGTAGAGTTTGCCATTGTAACCCAGAATTTATTAGCGTCTGAATCGTTAATTTAAGTCTTTTTCTGCTCTGTTGTTCGAGTATTGCTTGATTTATATTCTGAGGGGAGAAAAAAAGGCATAAATTATGGAATTGTATCAAGAGTAATTAAAAGAGAACGTCTAAAGTACACGTACACTAGCTACGCACTCAAGGATCTAACGCTCAGGCCTATTATTGGCCTGAAGATATTTGGCGAAAGGAAGGAACCATAGGGAGACGTCACTCAGCATCAACCCTCGAAATGATTAACCTCATGAGAGGATCTATAATTATTAATGATAGAATTATCTTGATTTTATTCAGAGAAATATTTGAATTATTTCTTTTTCAAAAGTTTCATTTCTGTCTGGTTTTGTTTCTTGGTCTTATCGTCATTATATAGTTTCGTTTTCTGCTTCTAGGAACTATGTACACACCTCCTCCTCTCAAATTATTTCACATCTACTCGTGTAATGAATTATGGGCTTGGTATGGTTATAAAATGTAAGTTGTCTCTATTTATCTGAATTTATTAGCCAGTTTTTATTTTCAGGTCTTAAGATTTTGTTTTAACAATTTGTCATGCCTCGAGAGATGGACGATATTATCAAAGAATGGCAGGCCTCGATTTTTCAGACCTAAAGAATTTCTAAAGAAAGAAATACATAAAAAAGATTGGCAAAAGTAGTGCCGCAACAAATCCTAGAATTATGGTATGATGATAGGGAGCCGCAATAGCTCAGTGGTTAGTGAACTGGTCTACAAAGGACAAGGGGTAGGGTTCGATCCCAACCGACGGCTTCCGGGTTCACCCAGCCTTAAATAGGTACCGGATTTTTTTCTTGGAAAGTAAAGCAGCACGGGCGTAATACCGATCACATTACCCCCAAAATCATGTGCTGAAAGTCTGTAAAATATAGGGTCACTAACACCATAATTCCCTATACGCCACTTGGCGTGAAGGGGGTACTTTAATTTTTTTTATGGTATGATGATAATAGAGAAGGAGATGAAGAAGAAGATAATGCATGAGTTAGAGGATGAAATATTAGATTTCTTGAAGACGTGAAGCGCCATGGGAGTTATATGATGTATGGAGATGTCTACATACACACACACACACACACACATATATATATATATATATATATATATATATATATATATATATATATATATATATATGTATAGGACGTTTATTAAGCAAAAACATCACATACTACAAGATTGTATTTGAAATAGTTCTAACTAAAAAATTAATTGAATTCCTTCATGTGAAAGAAAGGTTGATGATAAAAAATACATTAGTGATCCTTTCTGGATAAATAATAAATGAGAAGTGTTTGATGGTCGAAAATGAGATATAAAAAGACGTACGTGATAACTAGAAATGTGGGCTTCAGCTTTGCTGAAAGAAAGAAAAACAAACTAACGTTTCGGTTCAAAATGTCTTGAAGAGAAAAAAAAACAACTCGATAAATTACGAATGATTATCATCATCCTCATCATCATCAAGTACCGGGCCTGCTGGCGTAGGTGATCTTGTCTCTCCACAATTTTCGATCTCGACAGTTATTTATCATTTTTTTTGTTGACCTTCTGCCAAGCCATTCTCTTAAGCTGTCTGTTATTTTTTCTCTTTCCTTTCCTCTATCTCTTCGCCCTTCAATTTTCCCATTTGTTACAATATATTCCAGTTGTTCTCTTCTCATTACATGACCAAAAAATTATGATTGTTTCTTCCTAATATGGGAAATTAGCTCTCTTTTTGCTTTGGCCTCTTTCAGAACGTTTTCATTACTCTTCTTAGCTGTCCATGGTATTCTCAACATTCTTCTACGAATCGTTATAGTCTTTAGAAAAATAAACATTCTAAATGGTTGTATCAAGAAGAGGTAAAAAGCCTGAATCAATGAACATACGACGAGGTGCCGAATGTTACCATTTGATGGTATGAAGTGTGATTCTAACATTAAGATTGGTGGAAAATTAAACGGAAATTGAAAAAAAAAGAAAAAGAAGAATGGGGAAATAACATAGGGGAAACATAAGAACATAAACTGCAACATGCAGGAAGAAACAAGTAATGTAATTGGAGAAAATGTTTTAACAATATAAACCTGGCAGGGTTTACAAATCACAAATGACTGCCAGACGATTGTCTTGATGAACTGAGAAATGATCCCCGCCATAGGATATATCAACAACAGATAAAAATGGCGTGGCTACGGGATAAGGCAGAAAGATCAAAACACAACTCAACGAGCCTTCAATAAACGTTGCGAGAAAACTAGACCCAAGGGCCTATCCCGAAAGAAATGGAAACAAATAGGGAAACTTCCGAGGCGATAATTCAGCGAATCATAGGAGGAAGAGGTATGTTTTACAACACTCAGAAAAAATGACCAATAAACAACATCAGAAAAAAAACAAAGAACAATATAAGGTCCGAAGCAGGGTCGAATCCGTACTTCTTGGTACTGCACCTTGCCACGAGAAGCCGAACGCTAGGAGACATTGTCCACGATAGCTAATTTTTTAGTTAGCTGAGTGGCAGTGTTCTCTAGCGTTTGGCTTCTCGTGGAAAGGCACCGTGCCAAAGAGGTGGGTTCGATCCTGTTTCGAACCATACATTGTTCTTTGATTGTCTCTGTTGTTGTTTAATTGTAATTTTTTTATCATCATCATCATCATGTGCCATACCGGTTGGCGTAGGCGATCATGTCCCTCCACAATCTTCTATCCACAGTGCATCGTATCAGTTCTGTTGTTGACTGTTTTCCATGCCATGACACCAAGCTATCCAGTATTTTCTCTCTTTGTCGCCCGCGATCTCTCTTTCCTTTTATTTTGCCAGTTGTAACCAAGCATTCCAACTCTCCTCTTCTCATGATGTGCCCAAAAAATGTTGATTGCTCATTTTTTTAATGAGTGCTATAAAACATACCTCCTCCTCCTATGATTCACGAAAGAAATGGATTGATGGAATATTATAAACACTACGAAAAATAACAGCATCAGAGGCAAACAGAAGAGCATAAGACTACAAATTATATTTCCTCTAATTGTTGAAAGGAGCCGCGATAGCTCAGTGGTTAGTGAACTGGACTACAACGGACAAGGGGTAGGGTTCGATCCCAACCGACGGCTCCCGGGTTCACCCAGCCTTAAATGGGTACCGGATTTTTTCTGGGAAAGTAAAGCAGCACGGGCGTAATACCGACCACATTACCCCAAAAATCGTGCTGAAGGTCTGTAAAATATAGGGTCACTAACACCATATTTCCCTATTCGCCACTTGGCGTGACGGGGGTACTTTACTTTTTTTTTTACTAATTGTTGAAGGACAAATGAGGAAGCAAAAACGAAGAAGATATATAGGAGCAGATTTTGGTCCAGAGAGCTTTTAATTAGATTGCCAACGGAGTTCCGGATAATCTGAGATGTCAAGAAGTTGTAGCAGGAAATTATCGCATAAATGTCTGTGGATGAGCGTTTTGCGTTCCAAATAATTGTGTTTTGATTTCCGTTCTCCTGGAGTTGTGTGAGTAGTAATATTAAATAGTGAAGGTACCCTATCCAAATTTTATCGATTCGAAGAGTGGAGTTTGGAGTTTACAAATATTTTCGTTATATTTTATATATATGATTTATATATAATATATATATATATATATATATATATACATATATGTATATTATATATATATATATATATATATATATATAATTAATTATATTTTATTAATATATATTGTTAATATATTTTTTATTTAATGTTAGGTATTATAGTGAAGGAAACAAAAAATAAAAGACTCAGGCTTAATAGCAAAATGACAGAAGTAATGGTAGCAACAAAGAAAAAGACATCATCACAATGCGCAATAAAGAAAAGTGGAACAATATTAAAAGAGGTAAATGAATTTAAATATCTGGAAACAATGTTAACGTCAGATGGTAGATGTACAAAAGAGGTGAGATGCAGAAAGGCTTAGGCAAAAGCAGCTTTAAAAAAATGAGGAAGATACTGTGCAATCCATTTTTGACAATGAAAACAAGAAAGAGAGTTCGTAAATGTTACGTAGAGCCAGTCTTAACATATGGATACATGTGAATCATGGATAATAGGACACTGGACGAGAAAATCACTGCAGGCTGTTGAGAATACAATGAGCAGCTAAGAACGTAATGAAAACTTTCTGAAAGAGGCCAAACCAAAAGAGAGCTAATTTCCAATATTAGGAAGAAACAATCATCATTCTATGGCTATGTAATGAGAAGGGAACAGCTGGAATATATTGTAACAACTGAGAATATTGAGGGACGAACAGATAAAAAGAAGCAAAGAGAAAGGGTACCAGACAGCTTGGGAGAATGCTTGGCAGAAGGTCAACAACAGAAATGATAAATAACTGTCGAGATGGCAAGTTGTGGAGAGACATGATCACCTACACCAGCAGGCTCGTTATTTGATGATGATATTTTTTTATTGGTAATATAGCTCAATGGTTCTCTGGATGCCTTACCTTCATTGACGAATGGCCAGGTGTTGTCGGTTTGATCAAAGGGAAGCGGCCTATTCCGAATCTGACGTTCCACATTAATAAAACGCAAAGCGATTTGGTCACCTTGACCTAAACGTTTGCTAACAGTTTGATTAATATCTGAACCAGTCATCAATGGGCAATTATACAAACCATCTAAAGTATGCAGATAACATCGTGTAGCTGGCACGAAACGTGAGCAAACAATTCACGAATTGATAGACCAAGTCAACAGCAGTTGAAATCGATTGGAATATGAATATTCGTGGGAAAAACCTGGATATTTAACAAAAAAAGTTGAGCAGAAGCCAGCATGTAATGTAGAAATTACAAAGAAAGTCACTACAACGAGTTGAATGAAATGCGTATCTTGGGCATGAAGTATGAGAAGATGACCAAGATAAGGCATTTAAAATACATTAGCGTTGTCAAAGAAGAAACTTTAGATCATCATCAAATACCGTACCTGCTGGCGTAGGTGATCATGTCTCTCCATAACTTTCGATCTCGACACTTATTTATCATTTTGTTGTTGACCTTCCGCCAAGCCATTCTCTTAAGCTGTCTGGTATTTTTTCTCTTTGCTTCCCTCTATCTCTTCGTCCCTCAATTTTTCCATTTGTTATAATATATTCCAGTTGTTCCCTTCTCATTACATGACCAAAAAATTGTGTTTGTTTCTTCCTAATATTGGAAATTAGCTCTCTTCTTGCTTTGGTCTCCTTTAGAAAGTTTTCATTACTCTTCTTAGCTGTCCATGGCTTTCTCAACATTACTCTGTAAAACCACATTTCTACAGCTTCCATTGATTTTCTAGTCTGGTGTCATATTGTCCATGATTCAGGTGCACATGTTGCCTCTACATAACATTTAATAACTCTTTTTCTTGTTTCTGCTGTCAAAAATGGATTGAGCAGTATCTTTGGAAAGCTGCTTTTGCCTGAGCCATTCAGCATCTCTCCTTTGTTGTACATCTACCATCTCAAGTCAGCAATGTTTCCAGATATTTAAATTCATTTACCTGTTTTAATATTGTTCCGCTTGTCTTTATTGTGTATTGCGGTGATGTCTTTTTTCTTTGTTTTTACAATTATTTCTGTCTTTTTACTATTAAGGCTGAATCCTTTATTTTGGTTTTCCTTCACTATAATATCTAAGATTTCTTGTTACTCGTTTTCACAGTTGGCGGTTAAGACTGTATCATCAGCATTCCTTAGATTTCATCAGCATATCTTAGATTTCATCAGCATATCTTAGATTAAACTTTAGATAGAAAATATCAAAGCCAAACAATTCGTTTTAATGTAGGTGAAATAACCAAAACCGCAGGCGATACAATTGTGTGAAGGAGGTTTTTAATTCACAGCAAATATATTAATTACCAGTCATACTTCATCATCATCATCATCATCATCATAATCATCATCATCATTAAAGTACGCTGTCTGCTGGCATAGGCAATCAAATCTTTCTAACCTTTCATCTCTATTTGTTTAATGATATTATTACTTCCAACAGAGTTATTTCTTGCTAACTTTCTGATTATTTTTTCCACTATCTCTTCATCCTTTAATATTTTTTATCGTCACAATATATTTCAGCAGTTTCCTTTTCTGTGCTCTTCTCGGTTCAAGACTTTCTTTTTCCTGACGTAAATTAATGATACAATAGAAAATTGTAGACACTGGCAATGAAGATGCGAACAATTCTGTTGCTAATAATTTAATTGGTCGAGCTAATGATTAATAATATACCTAACAATGCCATTAAAACCGATCCGTTGATAGTTTTGGTTCGACACTTTAATATTATGTAGCTGGAAAATTAAATTATTGAATTCAGCTAGGTGATCAATTAGGTATAATCGATCAGGTAATCAATCGAGTAATTGAACGGAAATTCAATTTGTGGTTGACTAAAACCAACTTTGTAACGGAACTTGAGAACTGTTACTATTAACATATTTCATAACGGGTTGAATAATTCTTGGCTCACAGATTTACTTCACATGAATACAAAGGTAGTAGCAGCTTCTTAAAAAAACAAAAGCAAAATAAGCACACACACAAAATAACAAGATGTAGAACAACAACAATATTAAAATAATTAAACATTGTCAAAATGTTATTGTCAAGGCAATGTTATACAATAATTACCATTGTAGCACCAGGGAGACACCGTCACAATAACTGTCAAGCCAGGAAGTCTAGAGGGAGATCGAACGAGGCGACCTCCAAAAACTTCTTGAGGAGAATTGTGGACGTAGAAATGAAAGTGATGAACCAGGCTTAAGAGACTAAACGAAGGGTGGTTAGAAAAGTGCTAAGATGTGGAGACAGATCTCATCGTCCCACAAGAACAGTGCGTGAGGATCATTGATTGCTTCGTCAGTGAGTGGTTAAAGAAAGCTTTAAAAAACAGCTGAATTCATAGGCGGAACTAGAGTACCCAGCGGCACCCTATATTCCATCATTAATATTATTACAAATATAATACATTTTTATGTACTTGTATCTGGTCCTCAATTTAATAAGATGTTGACACTTGGGACCCATTACCAGGGTTGGTGTGAACGCTCCTTTAGAGTATCAAGAAGGTAATGGACAAAACACGTCTTCGATGGAAGTAACTTCTAATAATCAAATTGTCTTTTTATGCAAAGCTCTATAGAGTTTGTTATGACTGTTTTCCACATAAGTATTCCATTAGATTTCTCTTAGATTTCAATTACTTTTTATACAAATATGTTTTGATAGATGCATCCTTGGCACCCTACTCTTGCTTTTGGGTCTCCAAGTACTTGTACACGAGTACTTGTACACGTTCTGTCAATATAAAACTGGACAGCAAACGTTCTCCTATTGCGGCATCCGCATGTTTAAGAGCTTGCTCTCCTTTCTGCCTATATTTTTGTCCCATCTTTTGGAAAGCTCCCCATGATGTGATTGCGGGTCGTTCCTCTTTTCCTTACCCGTAGCCTTTCATTATCAGACTGATACATGCGATGATACGCTACCGTAGACAGTAATGCTATTATATTTCCATCTTTCGGACCCATACCTTCTATTTTTTGTTACGAAACATAAAAAAAAAATTAAGCTTTCCTTTGGTTTACTTTGCATTCTGATTTGTTTAGCGAGATTTTTAGTTATCACAATGTGGAGGCCAAGAAGAGCCATGGTTAGCTAAGCTTCGCTTATTTTTATACCAACAATCAGCTATGATTTGCCCATTCAGACACAAACTTCAGCTTTGAGCTGCTGATTTTGACACCAACAATCATCTATGGGTAGCTCATTTCAATGTTACCGAGTGTGGGTGGTCGGTTACGTCAGGGTGTCATAGCGACGCTGAATCACAACGACATGTGGTAATGTGGGATTCTCACAATAACAGATCCCACGGACGTATAGTGGTAGTAACATCAGCGTTAGACTGCCATTTGACTGCTTCTCCTGTATCTAGCATGATCGTCCTACACGCGGGCTGGGTGGACAGAAACATAACGCAAAAATATTTAAACTCACGTTTCAATGATGCGGAGACTGGCTACAACAACCCAGCTCTCTGCAACATTTATAATCACACATGTACGTCAACCCACAAGTAAAAATAAAGGTAAAATACGAGACATGAATCGGCATCTTATCACGCGAGTTTTCACTTATGCGTTTGGCCGACTATCCAGAAGTGTTTGGAAACTTCTGGATAGTGTCGCTTCAAGCATCGAAACTTTCGATGCGAGGTTGCACTCCTCTTTCCCAGACACAGAGTACTATCCTGGTAACGGATTTTTCCAGCGGCTTGGTGGACCGCGAGGTATTTTTTTCCAACAACGAGTACAATTCACACTACTTCCAGCAGGAATCGAACAAGGGGTGTCCGAACGTAGGTAGTCAAGTCGGGTGGTTTTCCCAACTAGCTTACCGAGGTCCCCTACCAACTCACACGTGTCGCTGAATATATAAACCATTTGTAGTGATTGCTCGTTCATGCTCACAAACAATGTTACTATCTCCTATCTATTTACCTATCACTAACACATAGGTCTTTGGTCACACTGTCCTGCAGGAGTCGAATGTCGAACGTGTTACCGCTCTAACTCGTTATCTAACTTGACAAAGTCTCTGCACCGAATTGTCGACATTGTTCTACTAACTAAATATGCTAACGATTAAGCTGTTACACTGAACTTGATCGTCCTCCCCTGTATTATATCATCCATCATTACTAAACTAAGCTCTCTAGTTTGTTGAGTCTGATCACATCCTAACAACACAAGACTACCAGGGTCTGTGGGTAAGGAAGAGGTGTCTATCAGCACTCTATGTGGCTGCTTGACTATTTGTGTGAATGACTGCCCAGATCTTTCCATAATCTCTAGTTTTGCTGTCTGCAATTGGCTCTTTAGGGGGCCAGCTATTTTCTCATTGTTCACTTCGATAACTGTAGACGTCTCCTTACCACAATTAATTCACGGGGACTTTGTAAACTTCTCTACAGTCACTAATTCTCTGCTTTTCAGAACTTTATATGCCTTTTTTTGTAATATTTCTTCTTAGGTCGGTTTCGTATTTCTCCCAAATGTATGCCCGGACAGCCAGTAACATCTCTCCCCCTTTCTTACATCATGTACTCAAAATGCTCACACATAAGCATACTCCGTGAACTAACACGAACAGTCAGCTATAGGTCGCTCATTCTAAACACCATAACTTCATCTGAGGACTGCTTATTCTAACACCAAACAGTCATAACTAACGTGGCTGACTTTGATAGCACTAGTTGTCTATAAAAAATCCTGCCCTTGAACTTGTACTCATAACGATATCTCCATTTTTACATAGAATGCCAACTTTTATATCAACAATAGTGGATACACTTATTGGTCTTTTTGCAACTGTTGTATTCAAGGAGAATGTGATAAACAAATAACTGTCCTATAATTGCTAGATATATTCCTTTACCAAACAGAAAATAAAAATCGAACATTGTTACACTGCCTCTACAAGGGACTGCAACTGTGGTTCGTGATCTAGGAGTTGTCTGTTGAATGAAAGGGCAAATAACTCAACTCAGTACATGTACTACAGCTAAAGCACTGTTCTCGGTATATTCATTCACACACTCAATCGATGCCACCTTGTTTATTTTGTCGAAATGGAGGCCTTGAAAAAAAAAGATAGACGTTTATGTTGTAAACAAATGAAACAAATCTAAAACCCTAGTCAAACAAAATAAATTTTAACTCTTTGAGTTTAAAGGTCGGAAACTGCAAGTGCTTTTAGTACAACCATATATCATTTTTCAAAATATATGTATGAGTGTTTCTGTTAACATCGTTTATGATTTTTTAATTTGTTTGTATCAATCTCATCGTCAACAATTGTATTATTCACATAACATTGTCTAAATTAATGTCACGTATGGTTCCCTGTGCGTGTTATTAAAATAATGTCCCCATGTAAGAATGTAATATAATTTATTGTCCTCGTGAAGGTAGTTAAGATAGGTTATTGTGTCCTTGAATGTAGTTGTTGCTGTTGTTGTTGTTTGTTGTTGTTGTTGTTGTTGTTGTTGTTGTTGTTGTTGTTGTTGTTGCGTTTGCCAGCTTTCAACTCTGACGAAGTCCCTATAGACTTGGAACTGAAGCTTGCGTGTTAATCCATTTTTCCCTGGCAGCCGTGTGCACAGGGGTCCCTCGCCGTACAGGCAAATAACTCCGACTTCGGAGGTACTCATGTTTTTTCCGTCGATGAGTAGCTGACGTTTCAAGCCGGGCCTCGCTGCTGAGACCAGGGGTGGTTGTCGCAGAGAGAAATCATAAATAAAAATCCCAACCTGTGTAGCCGAAATTTGAACCCACAACTTCTCTGTCCCGAGGCCGGCGTCTTGCCTCGAGACCAACCAGTCCCCCATGGACTTGGAATATGAGGAAACTGCAACAAGGAACACTTTTCATGCATAGCCTGCAATGGTTTCTGCCGCCTATCCACTATATACCAGAAGTTCACGTCCTCCCGAAAGTGATAATCGTCATATTTCTTTTAAAATGTATAGCGCTTGATGATGTTAGGCCATCGTTGTTGACTCCAATTTCGAACATATAAACACACAGTTAGTCGTCAGATTATCCCCGTTGCAAATCAAACAACAGACCGTAAGATTAACGTAACGCCGATCTAGGGATTTAATATGAGCCATTACGATGACGTAGCACACATAACAATGTCGGACACAATGACGCGCCTTTTATAATCCTGATTACTCTAGTGAATGTAACCTACGACGAACAGAACACGGTGCAAATTCCTTAAAGAGATAAAACTGCGGCTATAGACATTAATAAGTAACATGGAAATAACTTGCGTCAAGCAAATCCAACAACGGTCATGAACAGCACCAATGTGACGTAAAGCGCAGAACAAGCCTAGACGATGGAAGGTCGCATTCACAACACTTGATTTGTCGACAATGGAATATTCCTGGCATACGACATTGTTTTATCAGCGCAGATATAATAAGTAGATCATTATCTTGACTTTAACGCATAGGAGTGCGATGGAGAACTGAAATTAATCAGACATGTAGTTAAAGTAGTTCATAGAGTAATTGAATGTAGTTTTATTAGTTTATTGTGTCCTTGCATGTAGTTAAAATCGCTTGTGTCCTTGAATGTAAAGTAAAAAAAAGTAAAGTACCCCCGTCACGCCAAGTGGCGTATAGGGAAATATGGTGTTAGTGACCCTATATTTTACAGACCTTGAGCACATGATTTTTTGGGGTAATGTGGTCAGTATTACGCCCCTGCTGCTTTACTTTCCCAGAAAAAAATCCGATTCCCATTTAAGGCTGGGTAAACCCGGAAGCCGTCGGTTGGGATCGAACCCTACCCCTTGTCCGTGGTAGTCCAGTTCACTGAGCTATCGCGGCTCCCTCCTTGAATGTAGTTAAAATAATTTATTATATCCTTGAATGGAGTTATAATAGTTTATTGTTTCCTTTAATGTAGTTAAAATTGCTTGTGTCCTTGAATGTGGTTAAGTAGTTTATTGTATCCTTGAATGGAGTTATAATAGTTCATTGTGTCATTGAATGTAGTTAAAATTGCTTGTGTCCTTGAATGTAGTTAAAATAGCTGGTGTCTTTGAATGTAGTTCAAATAGTTTGTGTCCTTGAATGTAGTTACAATAGTTTGTGTCCTTGAATGTAGTTAAAATAGCTTGTGTCCTTGAATGTAGTTACAATAGTTTGTGTCCTTCAATGTAGTTAAAATAGTTTGTGTCCTTGAATGTAGTTACAATAGTTTGTGTCCTTCAATGTAGTTAAAATAGTTTGTGTCCTTCAATGTAGTTAAAATAGTTTGTGTCCTTGAATTTAGTTAAAATAGCTGGTGTCCTTGAATGTAGTTGCAATAGTTTGTATCTTCGAATGTAGTTAAAATGGTTTATTATGTCTTTGAATTTAGTTAAAATAGTTTATGTCCTTGAATGTAGTTAAAATAGAAGAATCACAAGTAAAGTAAAGGAACTAAAAGTTAAAGAAACTAAGAAGACTAGAGGTAAAAAAACTAAAGAATGTAGACTAGAAACACCCTATTATAGCTATATACAAATAAACCAGAAGAAGAGTAGAAGCAATTTAAGAAACAATATTGCTGCAACAATATTTGGAGTTAAACAATGAAAGAAAGAATGAAAACAAAAATACCCCTTGGTGAAATAAAACAATGGGAGAAGCAGTTAACGTAGATAGAAAATACAAAAATATTGAAAATAACATAAAGCGCCAAAAAAAAAAAATGAAAAAAAAAACACTATTCTAGCACAGAGAGAAATGAAATATTTGTGAAACGAAAAACAAACATAATTTGGTACGATGAGTTGACAGAGAAAGACAGCAATATTAGGCTTCTACAGAATATAGTTTGACCAAGTCTTGCTGAGATAAGAAGTTAAACATGTGTGGGACCTCTGTGATATCTCCAGAGATGTTGGTTCTCGTTTCCATTTCAAAACAACTTTTTTTCCTCTTCAACCCAACAAATTTCACATGAAATTCATGTCGTAAATATTATTTCCTTGTTCAGACAGGTATGATCTAATTTATTTCTTTAATTAATATATTCGCCACTGTCAAACCATCCCTCTTTCTCTCTCTCTCTCTCTCTCTTTTTTTTCTCTCTCTCTTTCTTCCTCTTTCTCTCTCTCTCTCACTCTCTTTCTCTCTCTCTTTCATTTTCTCTCTCTCTCTCACTTTCTCTCTCTCTCTTTCTCTCTCTCTTTCTCTTTCTCTCTCTCTCTCACTTTCTCTCTCTTTCTCTCTCTCTTTCTTTCTCTCTCTCTCTTTTTCTCTCTCTCTCTTTTTCTCTCTTTCTCTCTCTCTATGTCTTTCTCTCTCGCTCTCTCTCTTTCTCTCTCTCTATGTCTTTTTCTCTCTCTATGTCTTTTTCTCTCTCTCTCTTTCTCTCGCTCTTTCTTGTTCTCTCACTCTTTCTCTCTCTCTCTCTCTTTCTCTCTCTCTTTCTCTCTCTCTTTCTCTCTCTCTCTCTCTCTCTCTACTCTACTTTTTGCCACTAAGCTGCCATTCATTATTTTCTCCTTACTTTTATTTTAGCCTACCGTATTCTGCAGATTTACAAGGCGGTTGCCACATGTTTGACGTCATTCGCTTATCGTGCACCTTTTTATCTGGCTAACACCTGCAGCTCTTACTGACTAGAGAAAAGAAGTATGTTATGAGCTAAATCAATTATTATTTTCTCAATTCTGCCGTGACGATGTATTTCTTGTACAAGACCTTTGCCAGCAACTTTGGATTGTGCCATGTGTCGTTATTATACGTTATTTTATTGTCGTTATTATAAAACAGTGTGGTTTTGTTAGAGATAACGGAACAAGCAATGCCATTTATATCATAAGATCTTTAGTAGAAAGAGCCATAGAGGTGAAAACAGATCTATACCTATGTTTCATAGATTACACCAAGGCATTTGACAAAGTAAAGCACCAAGAAATAATCAAAATTTTAGAAAGCATTAACGTAGACAAGAAAGATCTAAGAATAATAAAGAACATGTACTGGCAACAAACAGCGGCCATAAGAACTGGAAACCAATTGGGAAATTTTCAACAAATAAAACAGGGTATTAGACAAGGTTGTGTGCTGTCACCAGATTTGTTTAATATTTATATTGAGATTATTTTAAGATCCATAAGGGACATGCCTAGAATAACAATTGGAGGTCATAATATAAATAATCTAAGTTTATGCAGATGATACCGTCTTAATCGCTAAGAGTGAAAATGAGTTACAAGAAATGTTGGACATTATAGTGAAAGAAAGCGAAAATAAAGGACTCAGCCTTAATAGTAAAAAGACAGAGGTAATGGTTACAACAAAGAAGAAGATATCACCTCAGTGCAAAATAAAGACAAGTGGAACAATATTAAAACAGGTAAATGAATTTAAATATTTGGGAACATTGTTAACCTTAGAGGGAAGATGTAGATGTCGAGGCATGGATGATGAACTGTGTGGGGATCGAGGCATGGATGATGAACTGTGTGGTGATCGGGGCATGGATGATAAACTGTGTGGGGATCGAGGCATGGGTGATAAACTGTGTGGGAATCGAGGCGTGAATGATGAACTGTGTGGGGAACGGGGCATGGATGATGAACTGTGTGGGGATCGAGGCATGGATGATAAACTGTGTGGGGATCGAGGCATGGGTGATAAACTGTGTGGGGATCGAGGCATGGGTGATAAACTGTGTGGGAATCGAGGCGTGAATGATGAACTGTGTGGGGAACGGGGCATGGATGATGAACTGTGTGGATGTCGGGACATGGATGATGAACTGTGTGGATGTCGAGACATGGATGATGAACTGTGTGGATGTCGAGACATGGATGATGAACTGTGTGGATGTCGGGACATGGATGATGAACTGTGTGGATGTCGAGACATGGATGACGAACTGTGTGGATGTCGGGACATGGATGATGAACTGTATGGATGTCGGGACATGGATGATGAACTGTGTGGATGTCGAGACATGGATGATGAACTGTGTGGATGTCGAGACATGGATGATGAACTGTGTGGATGTCGGGACATGGATGATGAGCGGTGTGGATGTCGAGACATGGATGACGAACTGTGTGGATGTCGAGACATGGATGATGAACTGTGTGGATGTCGGGACATTGATGATGAGCGGTGTGGATGTCGAGACATGGATGATGAACTGTGTGGATGTCCAGACATGGATGATGAACTGTGTGGATGTCGAGACATGGATGATGAACTGTGTGGATGTCGGGACATGGATGATGAACTGTGTGGATGTCGAGGCATGGATGATGAGCGGTGTGGATGTCGAGGCATGGATGATGAGCGGTGTGGATGTCGAGGCATGGATGATGAGCGGTGTGGATGTCGGGACATGGATGATGAGCGGTGTGGATGTCGAGACATGGAGGATGAACTGTGTGGATGTCGAGACATGGATGACGAACTGTGTGGATGTCGAGACATGGATGATGAACTGTGTGGATGTCGAGACATGGATGATGAACTGTGTGGATGTCGAGACATGGATGATGAACTGTGTGGATGTCCAGACATGGATGATGAACTGTGTGGATGTCGAGGCATGGATGATGAACTGAGTCTGAGGGTGGTTTTTATCAGTCCAGTTTTACGTGACGTTAAAGACGATCGCTGTAACAAGGCTCTCTCTAAACAACCGGTATAACCAGCACCGTAAAGTTGTGGATCACCTACGCCAGTAGTCCTGGTACTTGATGATAATGATGAATTGGCATATGTATATGAGGCGTTGTGTCAGCAGCGGATAATACATTTTCTGGGTCTAACACATCTGACTTCAACATGACATTTTTGTATGGGGTTGTCTTTCTTTTTCAGTACTTACTCCAACGGGTTAGACAAGTTAGTCCATGTCTAGGCTGAGAAATAGTGTAGGTTGTTGATAAGTTTTGGTTCGCTAATCCTAATTGTTATGCGACCAGTCGAAAAATGTTAACACAAATAATACAGTTTTTACATTTTAAAAAATGGTTCCGGTATGTGCAGGGTAACATAAAGCTACTTCTCTCGACTGTGAAAACATAACTGCGTGCTATTATGAAACTGTCTGGTAAATAAATTAGTACCGGATCATGCTTTTCGTGATCTACAATCTACTCATTGAAGCACACAATTCTTCCTTGATTCGATCAAACATATTTCCACCGACCAACAAAGAACAATGAGATTGGACCGTGTTATAATGAATACGGGTTTCTTGCATGATTCTGTGCAATCCTTTGATTATTTTTACATTTATGTATCACGCATGTTGGAAAACAAAGATGTTCAATATCCTGAGTGCACATGTTTTTTGATAAAGTTTAGCGGAACCAACTACATTGTGCTCTGTAGAAGATGGAAATGTTCTTAGCTTCTTTTTAGTAAATTGAAGAATGGACAAGAGCAACAGAGAAGGGGTCGATTTATTTGTGAGTCAGCAATGTCAATAATTCCTTTCATAATTCACTTGCCATCGTACCAATGTACGATTATTGCAGAATATTGCAGGCAATAGTTGATTTTTTTCTTCAATCCTGTTGTTGACTATTTATGGTGCAACGGCACCAATCTATCTAGCATCTCCGCTTATTTTCCTCCGTGATCTCTCTTTTCCCAGTGTTTTGCAATTTGTGACTAAATATTCCAATTTCAATCTTCTCTTTCATCATCATCGAGTGCCATCTCCGCAACGAAGGTTGGCTACCATGGAGCGCCATTCTGCTCTGTCTCTTGCTATGATGGTGCAAGTTGTCATAGGCTGATTTGTCCATCTTTTGATGTTACTCGTCTTGGTCTGCCTCTGCCTCTTTTACCTTGTATTTTTCCCTCCAAGATTACTTTTAGTAGGTATTAATCTTCTCTTTATGTGCCTCAATAATGTCGATTATTTCTTTCTGATGTTTTTAGGAGCCCTCTTTTTGTTTTGGCCTCTGAGAATTTCTTCATTAGCATTTTCCGTTATATCCGCTGAGTCTAAAGGATAATGGTTCAGCTCGACATAGTTGTATTAACTCAACCTATTGAATACCGAATTATGTGAATCTTGTAGTGATGGATGGATATTGTTGATGTAAAAGACGTAGTGATGTATTTCCTGTTAACACGGATAAGCTCCAACTTCTCCCGCATGAACCGAGAAATAACAATGTCAGAGCAACCATTGCACTCATATGGGTCTAAACGATGACTATTGAGATTGACATAGCGGTATTAACTCACCAAACGGACCACGGAGCGTGCTCATGCTGACAGTTTATGTTAATTAGAACCATTTCAAAGATTGACAGTTTTATTTTTTGAGTTATTAAATTCATGGAGTAATTGCTATCTAATCAGCTTGCATGTACCACAGAAAACACGTCAACTTGTTATATTTCTGGAATTGACCAATGAGCAGATAACTAAAATTTATGAGATAAAAAGTTGCGCATCGAGCTGTTGGGAACATTATGTTGAGTGTTAGGAGATTAGGTTGAGTGTTGGGAGATTAGGTTGAGTGTTGAGGCATTAGGTTGAGTGTTCAGGCATTAGGTTGAGTGTTGGGTTATCAGGTTGAGTGTTGGAACATTAGGTTGAGTGTTGGGACATTAGGTTGAGTGTTGTGGTATTAGGTTGAGTGTCGTGGCATTAGTTTGTATGTTTGGAGATTAGATTGAGTGTTGAGGCATTAGGTTGAGTGTTGGGACTTTAGGTTGGGTGTGATGTCATTAGTTTATGTGTTTGGAGATTAGATTGAGTGTTGAGTCATTAGGTTGAGTGTTGCGAGATAAGGTTAATTGTTGGGCAATCAGGCTGAGTGTTGGTGATCAGGTTGAGTGTTGGGTGATCAGGCTGAGTGTTGGGCGATCAAGCTGAGTGTTGGGCGATCAGGCTGAGTGTTGGGCGATCAGGCTGAGTGTTGGGCGATCAGGTTGAGTGTTGAGGCATTAGGTTGAGAGTAGGGACATTAGATTGAGTGTTGAGTCATTAGGTTGAGTGTTGCGAGATAAGGTTAATTGTTGGGCGATCAGGCTGAGTGTTGGGCGATCAGGTTGAGTGTTGAGGCATTAGGTTGAGTGTAGGGACATTAGATTGAGTGTTTAAGCATTAGGTTGAGTGCTGTAGCATTAGGTTGAGTGTTGAAGCATTATTTCGGCTCTCCATTGTACTTTTCAGCATTAAAGTCAAAATGATGTTCTACTTAATACAACTGCGCCTATGAAACGGAGTCGTACGCACGGCAATATTCCTTTTTGACAAATCAAGTGTTGTGAATGCGACCTTCCACCGTCTAGAGTTGATCTGCGCTTTACTTCACATTGAGTGCTGTTCATGACCGTTGTTGGAATTGCTTGACACAAGTTATTTACATGTTACAACTCATTAATGTGAACTGCTTCGTCAAGTCAGCCGCAGTTTTATCTCTTTAGGGGATTTGCACCGTGTTTCGTTCGTTGTAGGTTGCATTCACTAGAGTAACCAGGAATCTATGGGCGCTGCCATTGTTGTGTGTGCTACGTCATCATAATGGCTCATCGTATATTCCAAGCCCGGCCATACGCTAATCATACGGTCTGTTGTTTGATGGTCGACGGGGATAATCTGACGACTAACTGTGTTTTATATGTTCGGAATTGGAGTCAAAAACGATGTCTTAACATCAAGCACTATAAATAAAATAAAAAATATGACGATCATGATTTTCAGGAGGACGTGAACTTCCGGTCAATATGGTGGATAGGCGGCAGGAACCATTGAAGGCTATGTATGAAAGCGTTCCTTGTTGCAGTTTCCCCATATTCCAAGTCCGGTTTGTTACAAGAGCTGCCTATTTAGGTGCTCTGTACACACCGTAAGAGTGTGTTTCATCCGTTTTGATCATGTTTCGATATTCCAATTGTTTACGATGAATGATGATATCGTATGACAGGGAACAGTTGGCTGTGCTCATTTTCTGTGCGGTTTCACATTATGTCTTTTGGCGTGTGCTGAGACTGCTATGATGGGGGCTACAGCTACCTTTCTTTGTTTGGGAGATGAGATAGTAATACGGATGATTCCACTGGCACGGGCGGTTGAGCAATTATGGATTTTAATTCGTTTGAGTGATACTGGGGCCTTCCATAACCAAAGAACCAAAGAAGACATTATGTTGAGTGTTGAGTCATTAGGTTGAGTGTTGGGAGATAAGGTTGAGTGTTGGGAGATTAGGTTGAATGTTGGTCGATCAGGTTGAGTGTTGGGCAATCAGGTTGAGTGTTGGGACATTACAATGAGTGTTGCGAGATTAGATTGAGCATCGGGAGATTAGGTTGTGTAGTGTTGGGACATTAGGTTGAATGTTGAGACATTAGTTTGATTGCTTTGACATTAGGTTGAGTGTTGAAACATAATGTTGAGTGTCAGGATTTTAGATTGAGTGTTGGGACTTTAGGTTGAATGTTGGAACTTTTCGTTGAGTGTTGAGACATTAGGTTGAGTGCTGGGACATTAGGTTGAGTGTTGCATATTTCTAGTCAAAAAGATAATTTACATTACTAGTAGATACTGGTAAAGAAGACAAAGTGTTTATTATAAGTGACATTATTTGAGTTAATGAGCTAAGTAAAGGTTTACGACTAACTGTTATAGAATCATTAATTTGTACGACTTTAGTTTTATATCTTCGCATCAACAACTTGGGAAACATCACGATGTTAGTAAAACACATATCTTTTCATCTATTTTTAGTCTGAGAAAAGTTGGACGTTTAGAAGAACAAGACTTGTAATTGAATCATGCGGTATTTTAAACACCAAAGATCTAAACTGATGTTAAGTTGAGTAGCTAGCTCTATGTCTCCTTGTTGATACATTCCTGACTCATAAATATTCAATTGAACAACTTAGTCAACGGGAAAGTGATTTTAAGTTAGTCAAATCACAATGACCTGAGCCTCATTTGAGCAGCTTGTGCATTTTAAGTTAGTCAAATCACAATGACCTGAGCCTCATTTGAGCAGCTTGTGCACTCTTACTCTATCCAGATTCATGCAAGAAGCACCAGTTACATTTATGCTAAAAGTTCAGACTCAATCGAATCTAAAAAACAGTATTTGACTTTGGCTTAGTTCATCACTAAATCTATATAATATTTAGTCCATCACTAAATCTATATAATATTTAGTCCATCACTAAATCTATATATAATATTCAGTCCATCACTAAATCTATATAATATTTAGTCCATCACTAAACCTATATAATATTTAGTCCATCACTAAACCTATATAATATTTAGTCCATCACTAAATCTATATAATATTAGTCCATCACTAAATCTATATAATATTTAGTCCATCACTAAATCTATATAAAATAGTGACGTTCACTGTTCCATCCATTTGATTTACTTCTTTGCGACACACTCTCTTAACTGAAGCGATCTCTCCACAAGTGACAATTGCCAAAAGAGACGATCTGTATTAAATCACGTTTTTGTCGGATCGGTTGTTAAATTGGGTGTTTAACTCGGTGAGTTAGAAATGCATCAACAAGGATACATAACGCTAGCTACTCAACTTAAAATATCACTACACTATATTATGACAATCCCGTGTGTTACCGGAGCCTCATTATGAGGGAGGTAAAGAAGAGTGACACTGTGACCTTCCAGGCATGTCGTAAGAGGCGACTAAGGAGATTGATCGATGGCTTGACAAGCTGTTATTGTAAAAAGTATTGTTATGGAAACAGCGCCATAGATTCTAGAGCAGTGATCTCTGCAATATGTGCCATTTTGGCACGCAAGGTTTCTGTTTTTTGAGATTTTGGTTCAGCCGTCTTCTGCTCGAATGGACAATAGATAGATATTATGACAGATTAGCACCCTTGTCTCCGGCAGGAATCTAACGCTGAAGTAATGTCCGCCACATGAAAGAGACCTAACTGCTTAACCTCCCTTCCCCCCCCCCCCAAACAATCAATCCCAAGATGTAAGGCTTTGGTGTTGATAGTTAAAGATAAAGAAAGGACACATTTATCTTAATCAAAGTCTCTTTAGCTTCATTTAACGCAACAATAATGGTGCCTGAAAAACAAACCACATGGGGGAGCAATGAAGCAATACAATTTACAGCAGCATGAACGATGTTTCTTGTTATAAGTTACTAACTACCTGAAAGTGATGGGAAAATAGATTATCTATCAAACAATGTGACCTTGGTAGAATTTTATTTTAAAAAGACACATATTTGTTTAGCAAAACAATATACGATTTTTCTTTCTTGACCTTTTATGAAAAAAGAGCTATCTTTGTAAATCTTGACAGAACGAGTGCTTTTGCTTCGTAAATCATAAGGAGAGCAAGGCAGACTTCTGTCACAGATATTGATATTTTATTGATTTTGCTGTTTCTAAGGAAATAGGATCTTGCTTGTAGATTAAGTTACGGTGCGGATTTTAGATAATGAAGATCCTTTTATTAAATGTATTGACTTATCTTCTAATTGAATTCGTAATTAATACACCTACTTTAGTACCTCGTATTTCTAGTTTAATTCTTTCCAACAGGCCATTCAAAAACTGAATTGTCCGGAGTCTGAATCAAGATACTTCATGAGAAATAATTAATATTGAATTAAATCGTTCCCAGACCCTGCACAATAAACATTTTAAATTTAGCAGCATATATATATATATGTAAGGGTAAAGATAACACATTTAAAGGGAGCCGCGATAGCTCAGTGGTTAGTGAATTGGATTACTAAATACAAGAGGTTGGGTTCGATCCTGATCGATGACCTCCAGATTCATCCAGCCTTAAATGGGTACCGGATTTTTTTCTGGGAAAGTAAAGCGGCACGGGCGTGATACCGACCACATTACCCCAACAATCATGTGCTGAAGGTCTATAAAAATTATGGTCACTAACACAATATTCCCTATACGTTACTTGGCGTGATGGGGCTCTCTACTTACTTAAACACATTTAAATGTCTTAAATAATAGGTTAGAACATGAGAACAATGACTAGTCTATAATAAATTGAACATATTGTAACTTAGTGAGAAGTGATTTGTGATTTGTTACTTCAGTAGACAAACACATGCAAAGACGATTCATCATCATCATCGAGTGCCTTCTCCGCAACGAAGGTTGCCTACCATGGATCGTCATTCTACTCTGCTTCTTGCCTTGATGGTGCAGGCTGTCATAGATTGACTTGTCCACCTTTTGATGTTACTCGTCCATGTTAGTCTTGGTCTGCCTCTTTTACCTTGTATTTTCCCTTCCAATAATACTTTTAGTAGGCTGTTGTGTCTTTTAACATGCCCCAAAAATTTCATTTGTCTTGTCTTCATTGTATTTAGTAGTTCTCTTTTTATTTTCATTTGTTTTAAAACTTCATTGTTTGTTTTCTTTTCTTTCCATCCAATTCTACCTATTCTTCTATATATCCACATTTCGAAGGCTTCAATTTTCGGTTCTGTTTTCTTGTCTAATGTCCATGTTTCTGCACTATACAGGAATATTGAGAAGATGTAGCATTTTGCTATTCTTAGTTTCAGCCCTGCTGATATTTAATTTGTTGTTAGTATATTATGAAAAGACGATTAGAGGCCACATAGATCTGATTTCTCAGAAGAATGTTGAAAGTTCCCTTTAAGCTGAAAAGACCAATGAGGAAGTTCTCAAAGATGCCAACACAAAAAACGAGCTCCTAAAAAACACCAGAAAGAAACAATCACCATTTTTCTGGCACATCATGAGAAGAGGAAAGTTGGAATACTTGGTTACAACTGGCAAAATAAAAGGAAAGAGAGATCGCGGACGACAAAGAGAGAAAATACTGGGTAGCTTGGTTTCATGGCATGGAAAACAGTCAACAACAGAATTGATACAATGACTGTAGATAGAAGTTTGTGGAAGGATATGATCGCCAACCGGTATGGCACATGATGATGATGATGATGATAATTGTAACTTAGTGAGAAGTGATGTTCCGTGGGCTAGTGAAGAGAAAGAGAAATGTTACTGCCTGGAAGGGGAGTTCCCTTTCATTAAAAAAACCCCACCAAATAGGTGTATCTCTGTTGTTCTCTCTATATCCCTTTGTCTCTCTTCTGCCTCTTTGAACCACAGGATGAGAGCTTTGATTCACTTTCTCTTTTTCTAGATCCGTCATACTTGTACCACTTTCATATTTCTCCATAAGTTTCTTTATCGCTTCAAGTGCCGATACTACAATCTTCCTTTTAGACTTCGTTATATCCACACTTTTATTGGATGTTGTAGTTGTTGATGGTAGTATACAACCAAGCAGAAAAAAGAGCGAAAAAAGGTACTGAAAATAAAAGAGCGTAACGCAAGATATGACTTTGACGGACACACAGATTAAACAATACTGAGACTGCTATGATGGGGACTACAGCTACCGTTCTTTGTTTGGGAGATGAGTTAGTAATTCGGATGATTCCACTGGCACGGGCGGTTGAGCAATTATGGATTTTAATTCGTTTGCAGTGATACCGGGGCCTTCCATAACCAAAATAACCAACCAAATAACAGATTTACAATTACAGATAACGCTTTTCCTTGCCTTTCCGCACCTACAGTTCGAACATAGAAGCATAGCTTGACCTCCGAAACAGAATTCTCTCGAATTTTGAGTTAAAACTGTGAACCGTTCGAAGTTCGAGTCTTCACTGAATTGTTATGTTATACTATAACGTGTTTCTTAATCCCGTACAATCTAGTATTATAAAACATTGAACTGCAGAGGCCGACAATTATATTTTGAGTGAGTGCTTGACAGCGAAGGACACAGATAATATACAACACTGACAAAAATGTCACAATTAATTCAGTATAGTATTTTACCTGCCTTTTAAACTTGGATGTAAGGAAATACATGTATAAATACTCGTACATTTTGGAGTCCTCTTTGGTACAATATATTTTGTGCACTGTGTTAAAATCTTTCTATGACATCAAGCAAGACATTTGAATGTTAGTGGTAAGGTAGTAATACAAGAAGAAGAAGGTGAAATAACAAATAAAAATAAAAATAAAAATGGTATGGTTTAAGCTTTACGTAATTGATGGACGACACAAATTTGAACGACGTTTCGGTTCAATAAGACTTCAGCAGGAACAAACAAACAACACACACAGATGTGTTAGTAAATAAAGCTAGTACATAGATAACTAGTACTAGTTATCCGAAACAAAATTGTATCGAACTAGTACGTGAAACAAAAATAACAATGTCTTCCTTGTCCACCTTTCAGTGGTGAGAAGGAAAATGAACGAGTCTCGAGGGTAACGCGATACGTCGTTCAAATTTGTGTCGTCCATCAATTATGTAAAGATTGAACCATACCGTTGTTTCTATTTTTGTTTCATTTCTCCTTCACATTCAGCGTTACTGCAGCTTCGCATTTTTATGCATTTCTTTGCATTGACTCCTTACTAATACCAGAATATTTGCATGAAACGTCAGAAGAGGAATAAAAAGTAATTATATAGTTCTGTTTTAGTTCAATGAAGATGCCTTTATACACAAGAACCTGTTTGACTGGACAAATCACGGAAACGTCTGAGTCCTGACATTATATATTTCATATTTTTCTGCTGGTGCGTCCGACGAAAAAAAAAAACATGAGATGGGTGGGTGTAAATGGGCTGTTGTGTACACTGAAGCAAGTTGCAATAACAATGTCTGTCGGCCCACACATCTGTCTTGAGAATAACATTTTAGGCTTCTGATTTGCTCGACCGGAACATACATTCCTATACGCTTGGCCAAAGTGGTTTGTCTATTATAATACACACGCACAGAGAGAGAGAGAGAGAGAGAGAGAGAGAGAGAGAGAGAGAGAGATATTGTTGCAGCGTTAGTTTATTCGACACGTTAAAGTAGCGATCCAACAACGAACCAAATCTCAGTTACACAACCTGAAAGCTTTTAAATCTATAAAACTTCAAGAAGAACACAATATTGTTGTGCAGAAACGGTCAGAAAATAGAAAACGATCAAATATAAAGTGTTTGCCTGCAAGGAGAATGCACCATAATATCTATAATTGTTTTTAAAAAAATTCATTTATCAATTTAATTTAATCCCTTGCGACACTGTCTCGTTGGCAACTGACGGATTTTCGAGCGGCAAGGCCTTTTTGTTTTTGCGCTGTCATTTCAAATAAAACTGTAATAATATAATTTATATCTACATGTTGTTATCATAATTATAACAAGTCTACAGAATTGTTAATACCCTCCCCTCTTTGGTTAGTCTGTTACCAAAGCTACTACAGGTAGAGTCTGATGTTGAACCTAAAGCAGTAATCACCTGTGAGTGGATGTCCACTTTCGACAAAGGTGTTGTTCTCTTCATGTATAAACGTAGAGAAACTATTGGAATTAATCTGTAATACAAAGCTGAATACATAGGAATAATAATGAACATATGCCCCTGGATTTGGAAAGTCTTGTACTTCAAATAGCTGCAAACATTGGTTAATGAAAGTCAATACTAATTCCGAAATAGTTCACATATTTTAAAGAGCAGAGAGAGTTGTCTTAACTGTGCATTAAAACACAAGTCGTTATTGGCTATCTTCGGTGAAATATTCGTATATCTCATCTGTGAAGTATTTTAGTTTACTTTGCCAGAAAAAAAATGCAGTACCCATTTAAAACTGGGTGAACATGGAAGCCGTTGATCAGGATCGAACCCTACCCCTTGTCCTTTGTAGTCCAGTTCACTAACCACTGAGCTATCGCGGCTCCCAATAATATAACACAATTAAGGAATAGGGAAATGTTCGTGTTCTGGTATTTTTAACAATGTTTGTACTTAGATATTGTCCATAAACAATCCAATTTTTTTTCTTACAATACTGGAAGATTTGATAAAAGTGAACTCAATCTGTAGCACAAGGGAGGGTCCCTTAGGTAATTACAGAAAACCGATTAGTAACATTTCCATGAGGAGAGGGTTTTTGTTACCGTAACCGCGCTTTTGTTCAGACATAAATCCTGTATTTTAGGACTTTTCATCTACAAAAAGTACTTTTTTAGATGTTCAACTTGAACAGGAGGCCATCGTTACTTCTTTGTTCTACTAGTTGATCTTGTTGCACCATAAAATACACCTTGTGACCAAGTGCGTCTGTATTCAGTAATCATTTGTTCAGGATTGCCTGCTTACTTAGATGTTTGATTTCCTGGACCTCACTGCACTATTCACGCGCCCACAGAAATACATACACAAACTGCAAACATCACCATCATGCACACATAGAAGTATGCACAGATACAAACACACAACCACACAAAGCAGCAGCTTGTACTGTGAGTTGCCTCACCGAAGTTTGCAGTGCTACCAGACTAATTCAACATTTTGCTACTGTGGTTTGTGTCAAGTTCTTTACTTCTAATGCCCCTTTGTGAGCTGAACCAACATATTCTATCATTTATACTGGATTTTCTATATGAATTTTTCATTATTCAAGTTGGTTGTCCATCCGAAAAGACTAGGTATTCGTTCTCACTTAACCTAAAGTCAAATATCACTGGCCAAAAAAAAAATGGGAAAAACGGTTTCACGTGAGTTTCGAACTACTTTTGAGCAAGAAACGAACACAACAGCTCAAATCTAGAGTGGACGATATGTGCTGTAAGTAAAACTGTTAATATCAATTACCTCGCTTGCTGGCGTAGGTGATCATGTCTCTCGACAGCTGTCTGTCACCAGAATTGTTTATCAGTTTTGACTTTCACTCCTTACCAAACTATGATCTTTAAACTGTTTGATATATTTTCTTTATTCCCCCCCCCCTTTTTCCCCTCTATCTCTTCTTCTCGCAATATCCCAGCTGTTTATACGTGACCACAAGTTATGATTGCTCCCCCCCCCTCTTATGTTGATACTATGCTTCCAATTTTTGTTTCTATTTGTGAAGTTCTTGTTACTCTTTCCAGCTGTTTCTGTTATTCTCTAAATTATTCAAAGGAAGCCATTTCTGGGACCTCTAACGGTTTACTGGACGTTTTTTTGTTGTCCAGAGAATTCACGTGTTTTCAAATGGCTTGAATGGCTCCACATAACAATGGATAAATCAAATAAAAAGTTGAAAGATAAAAAAATAGATATCTTTATGTAATAAAGCTAAAGAAGTTTTATGATAGATTAAGATCTTCTTCTTCTTCTTCTTCTTCTTCTTCTTTCCTTCTTCATTTGCCCTTCAACGTCGATTTAAGATGAGGTGGATAATAATGAGGTAGATTTTCTAAGAAATGTAGTTAAAATAAGTAAAAAGTAAAGTACCCCCTTCTCGCCAAGACACGTATAGGGAAATATGGTGTTAGTGACCCTATATTTTACAAACCTTCAGCGCATGATTTTTGGGGGTAATGTAGTCGGTATTACGCCCGTGCTGCTTTACTTTCCCAGAAAAAAATCCGGTACCCATTTAAGGCTGGGTGAACCCGGAGCCGCCGGTTGGGATCGAACCCTACCCCTTGTCCTTTGTAGTTCAGTTCACTAACCACTGAGCTATCGCATCTCCCATTTAAAATAAGATGAAGCAAAATTATACTATATATCTCTATAGGAACATTTGAACAAAAAACTAAGAATAACTTGCAATTGTCACTTAAAACTACTTCTGTATCTTATCATTACCTTTGTCATACCTTATCACTGACTAGCGTCATGCTGTGTTCGTACTATAAACCTTGTATTTTGAATCCCTCAGATCTGTCTTCATCACAACAGGATTTATCGGGTATTTGACCTCCATTATCTACGGTTCATCAAGTCTAATTCTGTGATTATTCCAACGGGGTCTGCTTAGTAATGGTGTGATTGTAATTCTAGCTGCAGCTTTTTGGAACAGCGCTGTAATTTTAGAGGCTTAGGATGGTGGATTTAAATTGGATACCAAACTAAAAAATGGCTGAATTCTATATCAATCTTTCTAAGACACATACAGCCTCGTCAAATGACAGTTTCAATTTATTACATTCTAGATCTCTAAATATTGCTGATTGTGTATCTTCAATGTCATTCTGAGTTACTCTAAATATCATATTGGGTATCTCGAAATGGGATTCTAAATCTCCCTAAATGTCGATGTCTCTAAATGTCATTATGGGTCTCTCTAATGCCATTCTGGGTCTCTCTAAATGCCATTCTTGGTGTCTCTAAATGATTTTCTCTTCTTCTATCTTCTTCTTCAATCCTTCCTCTGCTGCCGTTGGCGTCGAGGGGAGAAACAATCTGCGATTCTTTGCTCTTCTGTTGGCCTCTTCTGATGTTATTCCTCCTAGTGACTCTAGTATTCCCTTTATCCATCTCTTTCTCGGTCTTCCTCTTAATCTGGCTTTTTAGTAGCGTTTATTTAAGGCTCTTTGAGTCATTGTTAGTTCTTTTTGTCTTGTTATGTGGCCGAATCAATTTATCTGTTGTTTCTTTATGTATTCGATGGCTGGTTCAATTTCGAGTTTCTTCCTCAGGTCAGTGTTTCTTACTCTGTCCCTTAAGCTGTTTCCTGTCATTCTTCTGACACATTCCATTTCGGTGGTCGTTATCGTTCTTATTGTTCTAGAGTCCAGCGACCAATTCTGGCACTGATAACTGAGAGTTGGTTGAAAAATTGATTTGTATATTGCCCTTTTTGCTTCCGTAGTTATTGCTTTGTTTTTCAATAGTGTTGATACTTGGCCTATAACTTGGCATGATTTTCTCGATATCTCAAATTGTCACACTGGATCTCTTTTAATGGCATTTTGGTCTCTTTAAATGTAATTCTGTATCTCTCTAAATGGTATCATTGGTTTCTTCAAATGTACTTCTGTATCTCTCTAAATGGCATTTAGGATATCTCTAAATGGCATCTAAATGGTAGTAGTTTCATGATGGCGTCCGTGTGTGGACAGTGTTTTCCGTTACAGTGTGTGTTGTTTCGAAATACGCCGGTTACACGCGGTGTGCTTCTATGATTTAATATTCTGCTCATGCCTGTTGTGGTTGTTTAACTTCTGACAGGCTGGTGGATGGTGGAAATTCTCGTTGTTAAGTGGGTATTTATCTTCTTTTCATTCGAGATTGACCTATCGGTGATAGGTCATTGTTTTTCACTTTCGCGCCAGGCAGAAGGAAATGTCCATTCCAAATTGTACAAAGTCTGCAACGGTGGATGGGGCGGAAGAGTCATTAATGACCAACGGCCCAGAAAGCGAAAACAGCAAAGTGTGTGGTACACAAGAGACATATTCAGGACACGAAAGACGAATGTGGCTGACCACTGTGAAAGAGATTGGAGCCTCATCACGTACTAGTCCAGAGGAAGCCATGGAGAGGAATTCGAACTTATGTCGGAGAAAAAATCTTAAAATAAGTACTTGGAATGTTAGGACTCTATATCAAGAAGGGAAATTGGAAAATCTGATTCAAGAAGCAGAACGAATAAATATAGATATCTTAGGCATATCAGAGACAAGATGGAAAAAATGTGGGTACATAGAGGACGAAAAATATACATTTATATACTCAGGAAACACAACAGAACATCAAAGGGGGGTAGGAATACTGATAACAAGATAGCTACAAAAATATATAAGTACACACTGGACATACAGTGATAGGATTATACTAGTCAAGTTGAAAGCAAAACCATTCGTCATGTCAATAATACAGACATATGCACCTACTCAAGACTACACAGATGAACAAATAGAGCCATACTATGAAAACCTAAATAAAGTTATGAAGCAAGTGAAATCTTTAGACATCTTGATTGTAATGGATGATATGAACGCTAAAGTAGGAAAAGGTACTTAAGACCATTATAGGAAATCATGGTTTAGGAAAAAGAAATGACAGAGGAGAAAGACTAATACAATTCTGTGAAGAAAACAGGCTGATAATATGTAACACCTACTTTGAGCAAGAGAAAAGGAAACTATACACGTGGAAAAGCCCTGGAGATAAGAAGAGGAATCAAATAGATTACATAATGGTAAAAGATAGGTTCCGTAACAGCGTAAAGAATGCCAAAACCTACCCAGGAGCAGATATTAATTCAGATCACAATCCTGTAATGATTAAAATGAAAATCAAACTAAAGAGAAACAAACAGAAGTCTAATTCATCAACAAATCCGCTAGATATAACAGCTTTAAATCAAAAAGATATTAAAGATACCTATAACAATACAAGAAAAGAACACATACCAGAAGCTGGTAGAAGAAGGAATTGAGCAATACAGAAAAGAAAATCCTGATGAAAAAGTAGCAACCAAATGGCATAAAGAAAAGCATACAAGAAACTGCGACACCTTACCCAAAAGAGAAAAGAACAAAATCAAAAACGGATAACTAACACAATTTTAGAAAAAAATGAAAGAAAGGAGACATGCGAAGAACACTGCCCAATACAATAAAATAGATAATGAAATACGCAAAATGTGCAAAAAGGCAAAATAAGACTGGCTCAGCCAAAAATGTATAGAAATAGAAAGCATTGAAAGCAAACAAGACTTAAGAGGAATGCACACAGAAATAAAGAGAATGACTAATACAAATAAAAAAGCCACAGAAGGTGGATGCATTGCAGACAAAAAAAGGAAAAATGCTAACAGACAATAAAGATATTATAGATAGATGGCAGGAATATATAACATAACTATTTCATGATCAAAGGGACAAGAAACCAGTTATAAAATGTACATCACGCTATAATATCTTAAAATCTGAGGTGGAAAAAGCTATACAAACAATGAAAAAGGAAAAGGCAGCAGGACCTGACAGCATACAGATAGAGATGATACAGGCACTAGAAGATTTTGGCATTGAAGTGATTACAGACATATGCAATGACATATACCACACAGGTATTTACCAAATGAACTAAAAACATCAACTTTCATTGCATTGCCTAAAAAGAATATGATACAGTTGAATGCAGTGACTTTAGAACAATAAGCCTAATGAGCCATGTTACAACAATCTTGCTAAAAGTTATACAAGGAAGGATTCAGAATAAAATCGATACTGAATTAGATGAGCAGCAATTTGGATTTAGGGAAATAGCGGGACAAAAGAAGCCATATTAAGCATGAGAACATTAATCGAAAAGTACACAGAAGTAAACAAACCAATATATGCCTGCTTCATAGACTACACCAAAGCTTTTGATAGAGTACACCACAAACAACTTATAGAATGCCTAAAAGAGATACATCTAGATGACATGGACATACGACTAATATGTAATCTATACTGGGAGCAAACACCAATAATAAAATATAACAAAGAGAACTCTACACCCATTGATATAAAAAGAGGAGTAAGACAGGGATGCATCCTATCACCAAGCTTGTTCAATTTATACACTGAGCAAATCTTTAAAACCATGATATAGATGCCAGGCCCACAAATTAATGGAAAGCTAGTCAATAATCTAAGATTTGCTGATGATACTGTACTACTAGTAGAAAATACTAAAGATCTACAATTACTTAATGAAATAAACATGACAAGCAAAAAATATGGACTAGATATGAATATCAAAAAGACTAAAATCATGATCATAAACAAAGTAAATACTCAAAACCCTCAAATGGATATCAAAATTGAAGGAATATACCTGGAGACACTTCAGAACTACAATTACCTTGGACAAAATATAACCAGTGATGGAAAATGTACAATTAAAATAAACAAAAGAATAGGAATGGCAAAAAGTAATTTTAATGCCATGAAGAACATACTAACATCAAAACAAATAACACCAGGCCTAAAACTAAAAATAGCATAATGTTACATCTTCTCAATATTCCTATATGGTGCAGAAACATGGATATTAGACAAGAAAACAGAACAGAGAATTAAAGCCTTTGAAATGTGGATATATATAGAAGAATAGGCAGAATTGGATGGAAGGAAAAGAAAACAAACGAGGAAGTTTTAAAACAACTAAAATGAAAAAAAGAACTACTAAACACACACAATACAAACAAGACAAATGCGATTTTTGGGCCATGTTAAAAGACACAACAACCTACTAAAAGTAATCCTGGCGGGGAAAATACAAGGTAAAAGAGGGGACCAAGACTAACATGGACGAGTAACACCAAAAGAAGGACAAATCAGCCTATGACAATCTGCACCATCAAAGCAAGAGACAGAGCAGAATGGCGATCCATGGTAGCCAACCTTCGTTGCGGAGACGGCACTCGATGATGATGACGAAATGGCATCTTACCTTTTCTAAATGTAATTCTGGATCTCTCTAATTGTCATTCTGGTTCACCCTAAATGGCATTCTGGATATCTCGAAAAGGCAGCCTGTTCATCTCTAAATGTCATTCTGAATCTCTCTAAAGGACATCCTGGGTTTCTACAAATGGCATTCTAAATCTCTCTAAATGACATTCTGGGTCTCTCTAAATAACTTTCTTCAAATCTCTAATTGTCACCTCTGATCTCTCTAAATGGCATCATGGGTCTCTTCAAATGTAATTCTGTATATCTCTGAATGACATTTTGGGTTTTTTAACTGTCATCTGGGTATCTCTAAATGTCGTTCTGGTTCTCCCTAAATGTCATTCCGGATCTCTCTAAATAGCATTCTGTATATCTCAGTGCAAAATAAAGATAAGTGAAACAATATTAAAACTGGTAAATGAATTTAAATATTTGAGAACTTTGTTAACCTCAGACGGAAGATGTACAAGCGAGGTGAGATGGAGAATGGCTCAGGCAAAAGCAGCTTTCCAAAAAATTAGGAAGATACTATGCAATCAATTTTTGACAATCATCATCATCATGTGCCATACCGGTTGGCGTAGGTGATCATGTCCCTCCACAATCTTTTATCTACAGGGCATCGTATCAGTTCTGTTGTTGACTGTTTTCCATGCCATGACACCAAGCTATCCAGTATTTTCTCTCTTTGTCGCCCGCGATATCTCTTTCCTTGTATTTTGCCAGTTGTAACCAAGTATTCCAACTTTCCTCTTCTCATGATGTGCCCGAAAAATGTTGATTGCTTCTTTCTGATGTTTTGTAAGAGCTCCCTTTTTGTGTTGGCTTCTTTGAGAACTTCCTCATTGGTCTTTTTAGCTGTCCGGGGAACTTTCAACATTCTTCTGAGAAATCCAGAAATGGTTCTATATAGCACCAATGAACTCTCTTTCTCATTTTTATTGACATAGATTTGTTGCATAAGATATTTTTCATTTTCTGAAATGCCATTTTGGCCTGAACTCTTCTGCTTTTTATTTATGTGGTGCATCTCCCACCTGATGTTATTATTGTGCCCAAGTATTTGAAACGTTGCACTTGTTTCAGATTTGTCTCGTTTATTTTTATGCTGCATGATGGTGGTGATTGTTTCTTCGATACAACCATTACTTCTGTTTTCTTACTATTCAGACTGAGACCTTTCTTGTTGCTTTCTTTTACTATTATGTCTATCATTTCTTGTAGTTCATTCTCTGTCTCTGCTATTAAGACTGTCATCCGCATATCGCAAATTATTTATGTTGTGACCGTTGATTTCAATTCCTTTTTTGTCTACTATTGATCTTATAATATATTCGCTGTAAAGTGAAAACAAATCCGGCGACAGAACACAGCCTTGTCTGACTCCTTGTTTTATATATTGGAATTGTTTGGTTGTTAATTTGTATAGCTGCTGTTTGTTGCCAGTACATGTTTTTTATGATTCGCAGATCATTGCCATCAATGTTTAATTTCTCCAGCATATTGATTATTTCCACATGCTTTACTTTGTCAAATGCTTTCGTGTAGTTATAAAGCACATATATAGATCTTTCTTTACCTCTGTAGATCTTTCTATCAATGTTCTTAAGATGTATATTGCATTATTGATGCCCTTTCCTTCCACACATCCACTTTGTTTCTCACTTATTTCTGGTTTTATTTTGTTCCTTCCACGTCTCATGATTATTCTTATTAATATTTTAGTCATATGGCTCATGAGACTAATAGTGCGATGGTCTTCACAATCAGTGGCTCCTGACTTCTTCGGTATGGCTACAAAGATAGATTTTAGTAGATCTTCGGGTATGTGTCCAGTGTTATATATGTTATTGAGTAATTTTGTTATGACTTGTACTCCCAGCTCTCCTAATGCATTTATCTCTTCGATTGTTATATTGTCATGACCTGACCTGGAACTTTGCCTCTTTTCATGTGTTGAATTGCGTCCTCCACTTCACTCTGCATTATTGGTGGTCCTGTGTCTTCATTTGAATTGTTTAATTCTGGTCTTTCATCATCATAGAGTTGACTGATATATTCTATCCATCTTTCCATTGTCTTCTCCTGTCCCATTATTATATTTCCTTCCTTTGATTTCACACATCCTGAAACTTTGACTTCTTTTCTTCCTGTTAATTCATTTAACTGATTGTGCATAAATTGTGAGTCTTTCTTTTGTTGTTTTTCCATTTCTTCACATTTATGTTTTAACCATCCTTACTTTGCTTCACTGCACTTGTTTTGGATCTCTTTGTGCAATATTTTGTATATCCGTTCTTCTTTCTTATGTTTTCTTCTTTCGTCCATTAGTTGTAATATTTCTTCTGTCATCCATTTCTTTTTGTTGATTTTTTTAGTCACTGGTACTACTTCTTTTGATGTTTGTTGAATCGATTGTTTGAGCATTTTTGACAATAGAAACAAGAAAAAGAGTTATTAAATGTTATGTACAGCCGGTCTTGACATATGGATGCGTATCATGGACAATAGGGCAACAGACAAGAAAACTTGAAGTCAGACTCACTGGAGTCTGTAGAAGTGTGGTTTTACAGGAGAATGTTGAGAGTACCATGGACAGCTAAGAAGAGTAATGAAAATGTTATGAGAGAGGTCAAAGCAAAAAGAGAGCTAATTTCCAATATTAGGAAGAGACAACCATAATTTTTTGGCCATGTAATGAGAAGAGAACAAATTGAATATATTGTAACAACTGGAAAAATTGAGGGACGAAGAGATAGAGGGAAGCTGAGAAAAAAAAATAACAGACAGTTTAAGAGAATGGCTTGGCAGAAGGTCAACAACAGAAATGATAAATAGCTGCCGAGATCGAAAATTGTGAAGAGACACGATCACCTACTCCAGTAGGCAGGGTATTTGATGATGACGATATCTCTAAAATAATATAAAGAAAGCTAGATAGCTAGGTAGGTAGATAGCTAGATAGATAGATAGATAGATAGATAGATAGATAGATAGATAGATAGATAGATAGATAGATAGATAGATAGATAGATAGATAGATAGATAGATAGATAGATAGATAGATAGATATAGGTAGGTAGGTAGGTAGGTAGGTAGGTAGGTAGGTAGGTAGGTAGGTAGGAAGGTAGGTAGGTAGGTAGGTATGTAGATAGATATATCTTACTTCTGCTGAAAACAAAATAAATAAAGTTGAGCAATTACCAATAAAGAGCTTGGAGCACTGCAAAAATTGTATGCAACAAGTGAAACTGAATATCACTGTCTTGTAATTAGTTTCTGTATTCCGGATATTGAATTATTCTCTTATAATTTGTTATATGTATTTTTAATCTGCTGTGATTTGTTTTGTTATTGGTGTGGAGCCAGTGGTGGGATGTAACGTACACTCTCACAAGATATCTATCTATCTATCTATTGACCTTTCGAGCCGTAACCGGCCCATAGGGCGTAGACCAAGATACAACTTCTCCTATATGAATTTTTTGTTCTAGCAGTTTTCTTTTAAAGATATTTTATCAAATCTCGCCATCTGTCTCTGTTCTGTGCAAGCAGTTCTATCTCATTGAAGGAGCCGATTTCTGCTGCTCTTGCCTCTCTCATCAATGTTCTTCTCAGTGTCTCCCTGGGTCTTCCTCTTTTTCTTTTACCTGTTGTTTCCCATATGAGGGCTTGCTTTGCTATTCGGTTATTATCTCTTCTCATCACATGTACAACGTATGACCATCGTCTTTTCTTTATTACTGAAGATATTAGTGGTTGATTGGCGATTTCTCTAATTTCCTCGTTTGTTTTGAATTCGTTCCATGCTATATCAAGTATTTTCCTTAGACATTTATTTTCGAATGCGTTCAACTTTGTTTCTATATCTCTTGTTGTTTTCCAGCTTTCACACGCATACGTAAGGGTTGATAGTACATTTGATTTGAATAGCCTAAGTTTTGTGTTTGTGCTGATGAGTTTTGTGACAAGATATGGTGACAGCTTAAACGGAAGACAACACCATTCTTACTTTTGTTGTGTTTCTTTATCGCAGCACTTTAATTATTTGCCTGTTCCCTACACGCCTTATATAGCTACCACTTTATGTTTGTCCTACTTCACCCATGTTTCTGGGGAACTGGTTGGTCTTGAGGCAAGACGCCGGCCTTGAGACAGAGGGGTTATGAGTTTAAATCCTGGCTGAACCAGTTGGGATTTTTATTTATAATTTCTCTCTGATGTAACCAAACACGGCTTAAAACGACAATTACTCGTCGACGAAAAAAAATATTAGTACCTCCGATGACGGAGGCCTATACGGCGAGGGACCCCTCTGTACACGGCTGCCAGGGAAAAATGGATTAACACGCACAATTCAGTTTCTAGTCTCTAGGGACTTCGTCAGAGGTGAAAGCTGGCGAACGCCGAAAAAAAAAAAAAATACAAAATTAAATCCATGTTTCTGTGTTCTCATTAATTAGATTCCGTTGTCCATTTGTGTTCTCATTTTCTTAACCCTTTCCGTACGGAAGCTTTTTATCTATGCAACGGAAGAGATGTCAGATTCAAAGTTTTTCATATTTTTAAGATTTAATCTACATGTTGATATTTATCTAACATATAACAAATTAAATTTGAATTTTTAGATAATTGAACAAGTGAATTAGATTTCACCGATATCAAGATGATACATAACGTGTAAAAAGAATATGGTTTGATGGCGTTCACACTAATCAAATTGAGAATGACGCACTGTGCGACGAAAGGTACGCGGTCGAAATCAGCAAAGCGCACAGTGCGGCGAAATGTATGGAAAGAGTGAAGAAAAACGACTACATTGTCGAAGTAAGATGATATATTGACACATCTCTGCTGCTGAAATGAAGTAATCATTTTTTTGGGTGCCGGTTGATATTTCGTTAATTTATTTTAACAATTTTATTTCTCTTCATATTTTGTTGCTGGATTAGTGATTAATGTTTGCTGTATAAAGAATATGTCTTCTATTTACAGACTTTGTTTCTTGTGTTTAGAACATATCTCTTGTATGTACTCGCAAAATGTGCCATTTACATAGTATACGTTTTTCGTACATAAAATATGTCTCTCGCTGGTATATAGACTTTGTCTCTTGCACATGTCTCTCGTACACAGAAATTTGCTTTTCCTGAATAGAACATATCCCTTGTATTGAGAATATGCTTTTCTTATATAAAATGCGCCGTTGGTTTAGAGAATGCGTCGATCGCATATAGAATACGTCTCTCATACATATAATATATCTCTCGTATATAGAATATGTCGCTTGTATATATATATATATATATATATATATATATATATATTTATATAATAAAGTGCATACAGTGAACTGTGTGACACACATATATTTCTTTCAAGTATAGAATGTCTCCTTACAAATTGCATGTCTTTTGTTAGATGATCATTTTTGTCACGAAAAGAGCGCATTATTAATTCTGTCTATTTTTTTTTAGCAGATTGCAAGAGATTCTCAATCAAATCTGTTGAATGTTTTAATAGTTTATGTTCTGTAGCATTCTCTTTCATACAGCGATTTAAGCCGTTAAAATTTAAAATTCTTGACACACATCTGAGCTTTTGAAAACGAACTTTAATGCTGATACAGGAAATCAATAAATAAAGATGCATACAATTAAAATATAAAAGCAAACATCAAATAGATTAGTATTTTGTTATAATTACTACAACTACGGTGTGTGCAAATGATTCATAAACGTTTATTTTTGTACTCCGGTTAATGTTCAGATCCTATTGAAGAACAATCTTGCAGTGATAAAAATAAGTACACAAGTTAATAGGTGAAAACCCATATCTATGTATCTAGAATGGGGCGTGATCCGAAAATTGGATTATGTAGCACTAGGGACGTAGACCATGTCTAGACCATGTGACTTTAAGTTGAGACAGTAGAACTATATATACGAAGAGATACTCATCATGTGCCATACCGGTTGGCGTAGGTGATCATGTCCCTCCACAATCTTCTATCTACAGTGCTTCGTATCAGTTCTGTTGTTGACTGTTTTCCATGCCATGACACCAAGCTACCCAGTATTTTCTCTCTTTATCGCCCGCGATCTCTCTTTCCTTTTATTTTGCCAGTTGTAACCAAGTATTCCAACTTTCCTCTTCTCATGATGTGCCCGAAAAATGTTGATTGCTTCTTTCTGATGTTTTTTAAGAGGTCCCTTTTTGTGTTGGCCTCTTTGAGAACTTCCTCATTGGTCTTTTTAGCTATCCAGGGAGCTTTCAACATTCTTCTGAGAAATCCCATCTCTGTGGCCTCCAATCGTCTTTTCATTTGTTTGTCCACTGTCCATGATTCGCTTCCATATGTCATAATTGGTTCTATATAGCACCGATAAATTCTCTTTCTCATTTCTATTGAAATAGATTTGTTGCATAAGATATTTTTAACCTTTTGAAATGTTATTTTTGCCTGAGCTATTCTGCTTTTTATTTCTGTGGTGCATCTCCCATCTGATGTAATTATTGTGCCCAAGTATTTGAAACGTTGCACTAGTTTCAGATTTGTCTCGTTTATTTTTATGCTGCATGATGGTGATGATTGTTTCTTCGATATGACCATTACTTCTGTGAAGAGATACTACGAGGTTGAATTTCCTTTAGTTGTAAGGTAGGGAAGGGAACAATGAAAAAAACAAGAAAGTAAATTTGGAATAGAGGAAACGTTTTTGTAGAATGTTAGAACAAAGTTTGATATGGGTGATGACAGTATAATCATCATCATGTACCGAGCCTGCGGGCGTAGGTGACCATGTCTCTCCACAAATTTCGATCTCGACAGTTACTAATCATTTCTGCTGTTGACCTTCTGCCAAGTCATTCTCTTAAGCTGTCTGGTATCTTTTCTCTTTGCTTCCCTCTATCTCTTCTTCCCTCAACTTTCCCAGTTGTCACAATATATTCCAGTTGTTCTCTTCTCATACATGGCCAAAAAAATGATGATTGTTTCTTCCTAATATTGGAAATTAGCTCTCTTTTTGCTTTGGTCTCTTTCAGAACGTTTTCATTATTCTTCTTAGCTGTCCTTAGTATACTCAACATTGTTTGGTAAAACCACATTTCTACAAACTTGTCTGTTGTCATATTTTCCATGATTTACATCCATATGTTAAGACAGTCTCTACATAACATTTAAGAACTCCTTTTCTTGTTTCTATTATAAAAATGGATTACATAATATCTTCCTCATTTTTGGAAAGCTGCTTTTGCCTGAGCCATTGAAAGTATAATAGTCAACAGTAAACCTGATACTAATGATGAAGATAAAAATACTGGTGGTGGTCTGATGGAAAAGAAAAATATTAAATAGGTTTTGCTATCATTAATGAGTGTAAGTAAGTAAAGTACCCCCGTCACGCCAAGTGGCGTATAGGAAATATGGTGTTAGTGACCCTATATTTTACAGACCTTCAGCACATGATTTTTGGGGTAATGTGGTCGGTGATTACGTCCGTGCTGCTTTACTTTCCCAGAAAAAAATCCGGTACCCATTTAAGGCTGGGTGAACCGGAAGCCGTCGGTTGGGATCGAACTCTACCCCTTGTCCTTTGTAGTCCAGTTCACTAACCACTGAGCTATCGCGGCTCCCTATTAATGAGTGTGGTCATCAATTTATTATTTCTAAACTGCTGATTTGCTGGTTATTTATACAACAGTTCTTGTGTGTTTTAGTTTTTACTCTTTAATGCTGAGGTGTTGTGGATTTTCTGCTCCCCTGATTAGAACCAGAAAGCATCTGTCTCACCAGAGAATGCTTCTATGCTCTCCATCAACATACTTCAGGGAACTGTCACTACACTCATTCCCTGCCAAACATGACCTGGTGGTTGCTAAATACATCTAAACCTATCTCATAAGTTTAAGGCAAAGAGACAGTCACGTTCTGAGCCAATATCTTTGCAATAGACTTCAGTCACAAGAAAATTATGCATTTCGCCTCCCTGCCTCCAGCTGTACGAATGTTCATTTCAAACAACAGACTGTGCTTGTATACAATGTTTTTTTAACACTCAAAATCTCGTTTAATAAAACTCATCTATGTATTATAATTATTGCACAATATCAGATCATGGAGGTCATATGCGAGTTTATGAAGAATAATCAATTAACTTTACTGCACCTAGGGCATTCCCATAGGTTCCCAGCTTTTTTAGAAGACACAAAAATGTGTATATATCGTGATAACTCACGTGGTACGCTGATTTTACAATATATATACCTTAAACGGATATACCTTAGGTTAGCGGGGTAGAGTTCTGCCCTACCAAAGGAGGAGTAAGACGTCTCCTTTCCTCCACTAGTCTTCGGGACACCCCTGGGCAAGGTGGAGCTCCCGTTTAGCCCCCCTATCAGGGTTATGTGAAGCCATTGGAGCAGGTGGTGGATGGTGTTGTGAGAGCAGCCGACAAGTAGTGCCGGTTATGGTCTGCACACCGCGATGGCAGGCAGTGGATCTCATGTATAGAGACAATGGCTGCGATCTCCGACTAGTACAGTCACAGCCAAGAAGGAAAGGAATGGCAAACTACCGTCTTATATTGCCTAGACTAATCATGACAAATCACAACTTAATATTTACAGATGGAAGCGAGTCATGGACAGTAGACAAACAAATGAAAAGACGATTGGAGGCCACAGAGATGGGATTTCTCAGAAGAATGATTAAAGTTCCCTGGACAGCTAAAAAGACCAGTGAGGAAATTCTCAAAGAGACCAACACAAAAAGGGACCTCTTAAAAAACATCAGAAAGAAGCAATCAACATTTTTCGGGCACATCTTGAGAAGAGGAAAGTTGGAATACACATGTACTTGGTTACAACTGGCAAAATAAAAGGAAAGAGAGATCGCGGACAACAAAGAGAGAAAATACTGGGTAGCTTGGTGTCATGGCATGGAAAACAGTCAACAACATAACTGATACGATGCACTGTAGATAGAAGATTGTGGAAGGAAATGATCGCCCACGCCAACAGGTATGGCACAAAATGATGATACCTTAAACCTGGTGCATGTTTTTTCGGTTCACTAGTTCCTACTTTAATGTCATATTGTTTCCAGTCTGAGAGCGGTAAAACACCTGCAGTTGCATACTCCAACAGACACAAGACAATATGTGCAGGATGTATTCCTTTTCGTATGAGACACCATCACTATACATATATGTCTATATGTGCATAATATAGAGGTATAATATGTTGTCATCTGCTGCTGCTGTGTTTCCTAGTGTTTATAATATTCCTTCAAACCATCATTTTAGTGGTCGACCCTTGAGTCTGGTAATCTCGTAACGCTTATTAAAGGCTCAATGTGTTGCATTTTGGTCTTTCTGGCCAAACCATTTTATCTGTTGTTTCTTTAGGTAGTGAAAAGCGAAATTATTCTTAGATTTTTTTGTCAGTCCACATTTTTGATCTCATCTCTCATGCTGTTTCCTAACATTCGTCTTAGACGTTTAATCTCTCATGGTTATTTAACAATCTTATTGTTTCTGAGTCTAGCGTCAAGGTATGGCATTAGTAGCACGATGTTGGGATGAAGATTGTGTTGTAGAGTGTCCTGTCTTGCCTCTAGTATTATTTCCAAGTTGTACAACAATGGTGATAGAAGTCCGATTATATTACAAGCTTTGTTGCAGCATGAGTCTATTTTTGTTGCTTATGGATTGTTGTTTATATATTTCCTAGGTTTTAAAATTATTCTACTTGTTTCAACTGTCTGCCGTCTTTTGTTTTATATATATATATATGAGCAAGACTCGGTCTGTCTCTCTTTTCCCAGTTTCCCTCTCCTTGGTTTCCTTGCCTGACACTTTTTATTACTACATTTTTCTGGGTCTCTTTAGACTATGTACCATATTTAGAATGTGCCTGTCTGTTAACACTGTGTGCATGTAATAAAGAGTAAGTAAAGAGCCCTGTCACGCCAAGTGGCGTATAGGAAATATGGTGTTAGTGACCATAATTTTTATAGACCTTCGGCACATGATTTTTGGGGTAGTGTTGTCGGTATTACGCCCGTGCCGCTTTACTTTATCAGAAAAAAATCCGGTACCCATTTAAGGCTGGGTGAACCTGAAAGCCGTCGATCAGGATCGAGCCCGACCACTTGTCCATTGTAGTCTAGTTCACTAACCACTGAGCTATCGCGGCTCCCTTACTGTGTGCATGTGGAGACATAATATAGAAATAAACAAATAATTGAATATTTGTGTTACATAGCAAACAATTAAATATCTCAGGGTCGATGATACATACAGCTCAGCGGCGGATACTCAAAGGAGACAACAGAGGCCACGACTCCACTAACATATTATCCGAATACATACAACGACAACATATTTATTTCAATGAGTTAAATGTCAGCGTGCAAACAGTCACCATTTTTTTCTAGTATAGTCATGATGCAGCTCAAGCAATTCAAGTCGTTACTAAGAGACTTCAATGTCTATGGAGGTCAAACTTACTACAACCGTAAAATGTCATCTATTGACCTTGCAATGTGTATGAGAACTAGTGAGGTCATTTCAATAATTACCTCTCTGTTTCCATGGCAACAAAAGAGCGATACATCAGATGTCTATATTTTTATTGAAACATTAGAAGTAGTGCCGATGGAGATATGCATTTATGAAGTGCCTACGGTGAGAATCACTCCGCTGTGTCTTTTGTATATAAACAAACCTGAACAAAACTGTAGGATAATTAAATTAACAGCAAAACCATGTTCTTTTAAATAACTTACAATACAAGTGACTAAAATAATATGATGTAATTATAACTATGTGAACTTAGGACAATAAATTAAGAAAGTATATTACATAGCGCAAATCGCAGTAATGTTTGTGTCGCAAATGATCAGGTAATAGGTCAGCCTAAAGGTTCGATCTCATTTCTGACCTCCTCAAGTTTCAGACTTACCGCCCTCCGCTGATGCAGCCATTAACAGAAACAACAAATGAAAGGTAGTCTTGAAGGATACGGAAACGAAAGAGTAGAATCTTTGAGTATAAGAGAATCTTGGTTACCTTCGAAGCTCAAAGGAAAATGTGGGGAAAAAATAAGATTCATGCAAGAAATAGACTTGTAGAAATAGACTTGTAGAAATGGACTTGCAGAAATAGACTTGTAGAAATAGTCTTGTAGAAATAGTCTTGTAGAAATAGTCTTGTAGAAATAGACTTGTAGAAATGGACTTGCAGAAATAGACTTGCAGAAATAGACTTGTAGAAATAGACTTGTAGAAATAGACTTGTAGAAATGGACTTGCAGAAATAGACTTGTAGAAATAGACTTGTAGAAATAGTCTTGTAGAAATGGACAAAATGTGGCAGCGCTAGCGCCACTGATTGCACGACAGCAACGACCTGTCACAGCTTTGCCCTGGTACTAGGGAACGTCACGTGGCCACACCGTATTTACAACGGTGTACAACCTTATCAGTGAATCTTTAATCCTTTTTCCTCTAATTGAACACAGCTGTCGCTCTGAGGTGAAAGAAGCTGAACTATTTAATTAACATTGTGGACACATCAACGATTATGTGAGAGACGAACAATGGTTTGATTTATTTTTAAAACATGATCGAACGAAGCAATTCGTGGATGTCTGATACACTCTCCTGGACATACAGGATACAAATAATAATAATACATAAATGTATTATATAGGGAACTTCCGAGGTGATAATAGGGAATAATAGAACAAAGAAGTATGTGTTAGCACTCGGAAATAGGGTTCGAATCCAGCTTCGGACAATATATTGTTCTCTGTTTTTTTTCTGTTGTTGTTTGTCTGTCATTTTTTCCGAGTGCTAACACATACTTCTTTGTTCTATTATTCCTGGACATACACCAGCTCACAGAAAAGAGCTATTAGGTATAGATAAGACTGATGCACCGCTGCTACACAATTAGCACATTCTGGGCGAGTATTTGACGTGTGACTTTACTTTATTTCTGAAGACGTTTTTTGCTCCTACTATACAACTCCATCGACTGATTTATATGTTCATCATATTTAAAATGAGTAAACGACGAGTTGCAATATCAAAACATGTGCTGACGTTCTTAACAATATTGACACTAATACCATAGTCCCTCAACGCTTAACATATGTTTATAACTACTACTGCTACTACTACTATTGCTACTACTACTACTACTATTACTACTGCTGCTGCTGCTACTACTACTACTACTACTACAACCACCACTACTACTACTACTACAACCACCACTACTACTACTACAACCACCACTACTACTACAACCACCACCACTACTACTACTATTACAACCACCACTACTACAACCACCACTACTACTACAACCACCACCACTACTACTACTACTACAACCACCACTACTACTACTACTACTACTACTGATGCTGCTGCTGCTATTTCTTCCTTTAAAAGTTGTTCGAGCAGAAAGGAAATAAAACTTTGAAGTTTATGTGTTTGCTTAACAGTTATAAGCTTTCGGTAAAAATGTATTCTTTATGTCAGATTGATGCCACTGTGGTCGGGATATTCCCATATTCTTGCCGTCCGTTCCAGTACCCATCGAAGCGTTCGTCTAATTGATTGTTGTTGCTTTTCCAGTGTCTTTCGTTGAATGAACGTGTTGCTCTCGCTTCCACTGATGATAATTTTCATGATTTCACCATTTGTGGAATCTTACACAATTCCTCTCCATAGTGTTTATTTTGAGCAGCAGTTTTTTTTTCAGCGTTTCCTGATCTCATATTATGTGACATCACGTGTCTATTTGTATCGAAGACATATGATAAATTGTAGCAGCTATTATCATGTTGGCCATTGTGTAAGAGTACTTGAAAAATATAAACCCTGGAAGAGCAAATTGTTTGTCTCTACCATGATTAACATACAGAAAATACTGTTTCTGAAAGTGCGTAATCATCACAAGGTTTCGTACCCGTGCTGCTGAGTTCTGGTACTGTGACAGTATAGTTTTGTGTTTGCGGGATAGAAACTAGGGTACTTACAATAATTCCTTGAAGTACTGTGATCACGGAAAAAATATACAAAAGCTGGAAAAATAGATGAGAAAACAACAGCTCTACAGCCAGACACCGTTCATTTAAATCAGCAATTAAAGTAGTGGATCAGCTACGGTATTGTCCTGAATACAATGATCAATCAATAGCCAAAAACTGTTAGTATTTATAACACCTAAAGATGGTATAATTAAAACAAATTATATCTGTTAAATAGCCACATAAATAATACTTCATTGGCGGTAGTCAATTTCGAGGGATTTACATCCCAACGTTGTGCTAACAATGGCAGTCTTGGACCCTGGATGCAAGAAGAATAAGAAAAAAACGTCTGCTGAGATGAAATGTGTTAGGCGAATGACAGGAAATAGTCTGAGAGATAAGATCAGAAATTAAGAGCTGAGAAAAAAGCTTGGAATAACACCCGCCATAGAATATATAAAGAAACAACAGATAAAATGGTTTGTCCACGTGACAAGGCAGAGTGATCAAAACACAACACAACGAGCCTTTAATAAACGTTGCGAGACCACCAGACCCAAGGTTCGACCACGAAAAAGTCGGATCGACGGAATATTAGAAGCATTATGAAACACAACATCAATAGAGGCGAACAGATGAGCAAAAGACCGCAAATGGTGTCTCCACTCGACGCTGAAAGGCAAATGAGGAAGGAAAGAAGAATATAAGTTAAACTAAGGTATTTGATGTTGCACAAACGCCGCCGATGTAAAATATGGCTGTCAAGAAATGTAAAAGACTTAATAATCAGAAATGGGTTTACTAGGAATGCGCTGTAGAGTGCGACAAAAATATATTGCAACATAACACTGTATCTATCACAGCCACATTAACAACGGAAATTTGATCAAGCGGAACATTCACGAGGAAGTGAGACTGACGCTGAGCAAGTCACTTTCAATGAAATGAAATTCACGCACACGTCACTCAGTCATTAATAAACATTAACATGGAAGCATTTCGATTACAAAGAGAAATGAAGGCGTGACGTCGCATAAATAAAATGTCAAATTCTGAAGAGAAAAAAAAAACAGCAATAACTGCTGCTGTATTGTTTTCATATCAGAAACAACCTACATGGATTTTGTAATTGAAAATATGAGGATAATATGAGTCATTGCGAGGGAGCAAAGAAAAGTCTCATTTCCTTGTATTTTGGTTGATTGCTGTCTCAACGGTATAAAAGCACAATGAACCTTATTAATTGCTCAAAGGCACGTATATTGTTTAATCAGTAATAGGTATATTATTGCAGTGCTATACCCGTAAATCACGACGGGATTTAAGTACTTAAGACCAATGTAAAGTGTTAATAAATGTCCTTTGATTAGATTTATATGTATACATATGAGTTCAATATTTTCTGCTACGCAAATAAGAATTGCTCCAAAACATTAAATATGAACGTATTGGCTTGACGATGAAGTTCTGTCACAGCTAAACGCTTTCAAGTCGACGCAGCTAAAATTGAAAATATAACCTAAACCATAGTTTGGCTTGGCAATTTGTAAAGTACAACCTCCCTCCCCTCTCCACTCCACTCTATCACACCTCTCGTAAATGTTGTATCTATCTGATACTGTAGAGTTTAATACTTTACTCTCATACATGTTATTTTACAACATGACAACAGGAGAACTGGGAGACCTAGCTGGAGACACAGATAATTTCAGACGGTTTGTTTTGAATGCAAAGTACGACCTGGTGATGATAATCCCATTTCTTTCGTAAAAATTGATAACTATTTAAACGTTTTGTTTACAAATAGAATTTGTTTTCTTTATGATTTATTTGGCCAACACAAAAAGGGAACTCCTAAAAAACATCAGAAAGAAACAATCAACATTTTTTGGACACATCATGAAAAGAGGAAAGTTGGAATACGTGGTTACAACTGGCAAAAGAAAAGGAAAGAGAGATCGCGGACGACAAAGAGAGAAAATACTGGATAGCTTGGTGTCATGGCATGGAAAACAGTCAACGACAGAACTCATACGATGCACTGTAGATAGAAGATTGGGGAAGGAAATGATCGCCTACGTCAATCGGTATGGCACATGATGCTGATAAATATATGTGTGTGTATATGTATATGTATACATATGTGTATGTATGTAAATTATATAAAATATAATTACATAACAAATTATAGAAATGTTTGCTTAAACTCTGACGGTTGCAAGAAAAAAATGACAAGAGACACAGCTGGAAGTATCAAGAATTTCCTTAATGTGTGGTTTTCTATCTTTTGTTATGAGTTTGGATATTGAGTAAGATGTGATTACACCGTTGTCATTTAAATTTGTAAATTTCTGAACAAAAAAGTAGGTCTAGCTTCAAAATGATCCCGCAACGCGCAAAAATATGTCAGTTTTTTATCCATTTTGTCTTTATGAGACATTTTCAAATGCTTCCACAACTTGCACAGTTCGTAAATTGTTCGCATACTTTCATTGAAAAGCCTACTATTGCAATCTTATAAGCAAATGGGTTTCTGTGTCTTCTTGCGGAGCCCGGATTTATCCTCGACCATGATACATGAAATTTGTTCTCTATTGAGGTCGCAATTGTGTACTGGGATTACGGAAACAGAAATGGGAAATAGGTGAACACAAATAGCACATTTAGCATTTGTTTTCAGCTACAAAATATTAAAGATAACTTTTCATAAATAAAACAGAACTTCCAAGACAAACACACTTTTTTGTTTACACTCAAAATTCAAGGATTAGTTAGAGCGCAATAGATTTTTACGATACTAATAAATTAAATAAAACAATCACAAAACGACTGAAGAAAGTTTTGTTCTTTCATACTAAGATTTACAAAAGTTCAAGTCTAATTTATACTCGTCCACATACTTTCATTTCACTAAATAAAAGATGACGTTTAGGATGGGCAATGGTCGAGTGGGACGTGAGTAGGGATGGAGGGTTTTAAAAAGGAAAACATCATTGCCCCATAGATCAGAATTAGGCCGTTTTTTCTTGGTTGGTCACTTCTTAAGTCTATCAACTACGTTAGGTCTGCTCTTTTCTTATCATTATCATCAAGTACCGGGCCTGCAGGCGTAGGTGATCATGTCTCTTAACAACTTTCGATCTTGAATGTTACTTATCATTTCTGTTGTTGACCTTCTGCCAAAGCCATTCTCTTAAGCTGTCTAGTATCTTTTCTCTTTGCTTCCCTCTATCTCTTCGTATCTCAATTTTCTCAGTTGTCACAATATATTAGAGCTGTTCTCTTCTCATTACATGGCCCAAAAAATGATGATTGTTTCTTCCTAATGTTGGACATTCGCTCTCTTCTTGCTTTGGTCTCTTTCAGAACGCTTTCACTACTCTTCTTCTCTGTCCATGGTCTTCGCAACATTCTTCTTTAAAACTACATTTCTACAGACTCCAGTGATTGTCTTGTCTGTTGTCCTATTGTCCATGATTCACATTCATATGTTAAGACTGAGTCTACATAACATTTAAGAACTCTTTTTCTTGTTTTTATTGTAAAAAATGTCTTTTCTAATAGGCGTCGCTAATTAAATAATTCAAAAGGTGGAATAGAGTGATATCTGAGCTTTGCATTCTATAAACTTTTGAAACCCTATGCATGGCCCACTAGTCTCGTGCTGTGACCCCTCCCCCGCCTCCTCCCCCCCAAAAAAACAACAACAAACAAATTAATTATACCCGTGACCCCATGGGACCATATTGATCCTGGTTGAGAAACAATGAGTTAGACTTTAATGCTAATAAAACATGAAAATAAATAAGCCATTAAACCAGAAATGTAAATCATTGAAAGCACTGGTGAGATTATTGATAGATAAAGCAACGTAGTTCCGCTCTTGGAGTTGACGGTGTTCACTTTATTTGTAACAAAGCCATTGCTGAAAATGAGCATCACAGATACGAAATAATGGACAGAACAACCATAGACTAATTGTGTAGACTTCCAGAGAGCGGTCATCCAGTGGATACCATTGCACTGTAATATATAAGGAAAAGAATGCGTAGATAAAGTTGCTGAGGAGGGAGGGAGATTAGCACAAGAGAACCATCTGGTCAGTTACGATGACGCCAAATCTATCATTAAAGGCCAGTATCATGAAAAATGGAAACAAGATCACCTAAAGTATAATGAGAGGGACGGATACCTCCAACAAGGAGGGATCAAGCCATCATACTTCGCCTACGCACTGGTCACAGCAGAATCAGAAACCACATGTTCACCAAACTCAAAATAGGAACTACCAGCCAATGCTACTGTACCCTGGATAACATGACAAAAAAACACGTTCAACAGGACTGCCCTCAGTACACAGACCTGAGAAGGACAATGTGGCCCACACCCACCTCCCTGGAAAAGAAAACAACGCGACAACCGAATCACTGAAACAGACAGCTGCCTTCATAAGAGAATCCGTTGTCCTAGTCTGAATGAGCCATGATCGCTGAAGAAGAAATAATGGACACTGAGATGCAGCAAAGACTATGATACTGGATAGGACACACACCGCGGAAGCCGACTGAGACTATTCCACGACAAGTACTTTTTTGAAATCACAAAGGGAGGAGACAATGAAGAAACCAAAGCATATATGTCGGGGAAAGCAGAGATAAAGATGATGGGGAAGACATCAAACGATAATTTAAAAAATGGCAAGAAAAATAACACCCTAGAATACAATCTCCATCCCAACGATGTGTACCAATGCCAGTCCTGGACCCTAGATGCATGAACAATAAGAAAAACAACCTCTGCTGAGATGAAATGTGTCAGACGAATGACAGGAAACAGTCTGAGGGATATGATCAGGAATGAAGAACTGAGAAAAAAGCTAGGAATAGCCCCCGCCAAAGAATATATAAATAAACAACAGATAAAATGGTTTGACCACGTGAAACGGCAGACATTTCAAAATACAACACAACGAGCCCTCAATAAACGTTGCGAGAATACCAGACCCAAGGGTCGACTACGAGAAAGATGGGTCGACGGAGTTCTAGAAGCAATAGGAAACATAACAGCAGCAGAGCCGAACAGAAGAGCAAAAGACCGCAAATTATATCCCCCCTCGACGCTGAAAGGCAGATGAGGAAGGAAAGAAGAAAAAGAATAAGAAAAAAGAAAACAGAAGAAAAAGGAAGAGTTTGTAAAGTTTTTATTGAAGATCCATGCTCCTCAGGCAGCTTAAATGAAGAGAAGAAAATATGAAAAATAAATATTTTGAACGCATAACAAGAAAACATGCGTTGTAGATATAATCAAATGTCTCTCTCTCTCTCTCTGCGTTCAGGACTCAATCAGAGTAAGGATTCCAGACTCTCATATGAAGTCAGCTGTCAGGCTAAGTGTGTTGATCGCCCCCACAGACAGAACATCACAATTAGAGTCTGTCAGATCCACTCTGACTGAACACCCGTTAATACGTTGCACTGTGTTCTGCGCCAGTGGCCCAGTGCATCCGATTTCAGCCAGCATTTTTTCAGGTTTGCTTTCCTTAGCCTTTGATTGTCCCCAATCTTCCTGCAAGGCAGCAGTTGATCTTTTCTGTCGGGGGATTCTGCCCTTAGATGGTCGGCCTTCCCAGGTTTACGAGCACCATCTGCCCGAGTCACTAGAGGTGACTAACACAGACATGCGACTTGTAATATGAGGAAACTGCAACAAGGAACACATTTCATGCATAGCCTCCATTTGTTCCCGCCGCCTATCCCCATATACCGGTAAGTCACGTCCTCCCGAAAATGATGATCATCGTAGCACTTGATGATGTTAGGCCATCGTTGATGACTCCAATTCCGAACATATAGACACACAGTCAGTCGTCAATTTATTCTTGTTGCACATCAAACAGCAGACCGTAAGATTTGCGCACGGCCGGTTTAGGGAACCAATGCGATGACGTAGGACACAATGTCGCCAAACTCATAATCTCGATACCTTTAGACTTATGTCTGATTACTCAAGTGTAAACAGTCTACGACGAACAAAACACGAAGCAACTTCCCCAAAGAGACAAAACTGCGACTGACGAAGTAGTTTACATTAATGTGTAACGTGGAAATAACTTGCGTCAAAGAATCCCAATAACGGTCTTGAACAGCACTAATGTGACGTAAAGCACAGATCTAGTCTAGACGGAGGAATGTCTCACTCACAACACTTGATTCGTCAAAAAACGGACTGTTGTCGACCTACGACCTCGTCTTAGCGACACAGATGTATCAAGCATATCATCATTTTGACTTTTACGCAGAAAAGTGCAAAGAAGATCCGAAATTAATCAGACCCTAGGTGCATTTTCTGCAGCGATCGAGAGGACGTGGACTAGATCCGCCATCTTGGAAACGGAAGTCCCATAATCAAATGTGAAGAATTAAGAAAAAAAAGTTGGGAAGAATGTCTGCTACAGAATACATAACGAGACAATAGATAAAATGGTTTGGTCACTTAACGAATCAGAAAGAACTAAATATGACACAAGATATTAATAAACGCCAAGAGAACACTGGACCAGAAGATCTTACATAAGGGTAAATTGGGAAGGAAAAAAAAAAAGGAAAATTGTTGAAAATGCTTGGAACTGATCAACCGTACCAATCTAAGCTACAGAGATCTTCACGAAGTCAGACTTTCAGGACATATATTATATTTTGCAGTTTGCAAATAATTCTAGCTGCCACACAAGATACCGCAGACAATAAACTACTCCAAAACTTAGGAAATGAACTATTAGTTCTATTTAAAAAATTACAGCTGTAATCCAATGAATGCCTTCCCACAGTGGAGTTGATGGTAATGAGATGGCAGAACTGTTAAAAAAAAAAAACTGGTAGCAAAATGGAATAGTTCTGCCACCATGTGACCTACAAAGAAGCCAAAACAACAAGGAACAGCTGTGTCCAAACAACAAGGAACAGCTGTGTTCAAACAACAAGGAACAACTGTGTCAAATCTGGTCATATGGCGCTGAACTAAGTCAGAAACTATGGGAGAGCTGTCACAACTCCGGCAGCTTCATCATAGAAACGGGACTGCAGATCTGACCTCATAAACCAAAGACCAGATGAAGAGCTATCCCACAAGGACGGGGTGTGGGCAACATGTGAAACTGTTGCACCAATTACAAAACGCCCTAAATGTCCGCAGACAGGACAAGCCGCGGGAGTAGGAGCCTCATTGAAAGCTCTATCCACAGGGAAGGATCCATTAAAAAAAAATAAAGATCCCCCGTCACGCCAAGTGGCGTATAGTATGGTGTTAGTGACCATAAATTTTACCTCCAGCACATGATTTTCGGGGTAATGTGGTCGGTATTACGCCCGTGCCGCTTTACTTTCCCAGAAAAACATCCGGTACCCATTTAAGGCTGGGTGAACCCGGAAGCCGTCGTTTGGGATCGAAACCCTACCTCTTGTCCTTTGTAGTCCCGTTCATTAACCACTCAGCTATCGCGGCTCACGGAAGGACCCTCTGCTGCCTAGAAATCACCATCGGGAGAAGGAAAGGCTATGAGAGAACACCCAGACAGAAACCACGGGTAGGGTAGGCCCAACAGCACTTTAGAGGCATCCACTCTACGAGAAGGAAAACTCTTACGTCAGACCAAGATCCATCTTGCAGAAGACGGAATGTGTCAGCCACGGCGTCGGTTTAGGGGATAAACCCGGACCACACACACACACACACGCACACACGCACACACACACACGCGCGCACACACACACGCACATACACACACATACACATACACACACACACGCACATACACACACACGCACACACGCACACACACACACGCCCACACACACACACACACGCACACACACACGCACATACACACACACGCACACACACACACACGCACACACACACACATACGAGTACTGACCATGCGACCAGCTCATCGTGTGTCATGATGCTGCTCTTACCCATCCACCATGAAACAGGTCAAAGAGTCAATGTAGCTTGATCACAAGACTTGAACGCTGAAGAAGAAGCAGCAGCAGCAGAAGAAGAAGAAGAAGCAGCAGCAGCAGAAGAAGAAGAAGCTGCAGCAGAAGAAGAAGAAGCTGCAGCAGAAGACGAAGAAGAAGCAGCAGAAGAAGAAGAAGCAGCAGAAGAAGAAGAAGCAGCAGCAGCAGCAGAAGAAGAAGAAGCAGCAGCAGCAGAAGAAGAAGAAGCAGCAGCAGAAGAAGAAAAAGCAGCAGCAGCAGAAGAAGAAGAAGCAGCAGCAGCAGAAGAAGAAGAAGCAGCAGCAGCAGAAGAAGAAGAAGCAGCAGCAGCAGAAGAAGAAGAAGCTGCAGCAGAAGAAGAAGCAGCAGCAGCAGAAGAAGAAGAAGCTGCAGCAGAAGAAGAAGAAGCAGCAGCAGAAGAAGAAGAAGCTGCAGCAGAAGAAGAAGCAGCAGCAGCAGAAGAAGAAGAAGCAGCAGCAGCAGAAGAAGAAGAAGCTGCAGCAGAAGAAGAAGCAGCAGCAGCAGAAGAAGAAGAAGCTGCAGCAGAAGAAGAAGCAGCAGCAGCAGAAGAAGAAGAAGCTGCAGCAGAAGAAGAAGCAGCAGCAGCAGAAGAAGAAGCAGCAGCAGCAGAAGAAGAAGAAGCAGCAGCAGAAGAAGAAAAAGCTGCAGCAGAAGAAGAAGCAGCAGCAGCAGAAGAAGAAGAAGCTGCAGCAGAAGAAGAAGAAGAAGCAGCAGCAGAAGAAGAAGAAGCAGCAGCAGAAGAAGAAGCAGCAGAAGAAGAAGAAGCAGCAGAAGAAGAAGAAGCAGCAGCAGCAGAAGAAGAAGCAGCAGAAGAAGAAGAAGCAGCAGAAGAAGAAGCAGCAGCAGAAGAAGAAGAAGAAGCAGCAGAAGAAGAAGAGAAGAAGAAGCAGCAGCAGAAGAAGAAGAAGAAGAAGAAGCAGCAGAAGAGGAAGAAGAAGAAGCAGCAGCAGATGAAGAGGCAGCAGCAGAAGAAGAAGAAGCAGCAGCAGAAGAAGCAGCAGCAGAAGAAGACGCAGCAGCAGAAGAAGAAGAAGAAGAAGCAGCAGCAGAAGAAGAAGAAGAAGAAGCAGCAGAAGAAGAAGAAGAAGCAGAAGAAGAAGAAGCAGCAGCAGAAGAAGAAGAAGCAGCAGCAGAAGAAGAAGCAGCAGTAGCAGAAGAAGAAGAAGCAGCAGCAGCAGAAGAAGAAGAAGCAGCAGAAGAAGAAGAAGCAGCAGAAGAAGAAGAAGAAGAAGAAGAAGCAGCAGCAGCAGAAGAAGAAGAAGCAGCAGAAGAAGAAGAAGAAGAAGAAGCAGAAGAAGAAGAAGAAGAAGAAGCAGCAGAAGAAGAAGAAGAAGAAGAAGCAGAAGAAGAAGAAGCAGCAGCAGAAGAAGAAGAAGCAGCAGCAGAAGAAGAAGCAGCAGTAGCAGAAGAAGAAGAAGCAGCAGCAGCAGAAGAAGCAGCAGTAGCAGAAGAAGAAGCAGCAGCAGAAGAAGAAGCAGCAGAAGAAGCAGCAGCAGCAGAAGAAGAAGCAGCAGAAGAAGAAGAAGCAGCAGCAGCAGAAGAAGAAGCAGCAGAAGAAGAAGCAGCAGAAGAAGAAGCAGCAGCAGAAGAAGAAGAAGAAGAATAAGAAGAAGAAGCAGCAGCAGCAGAAGAAGAAGAAGAAGAAGAAGCAGCAGCAGAAGAAGAAGAAGAAGAAGAAGAAGCAGCAGAAGAAGAAGAAGAAGAAGAAGAAGAAGCAGAAGAAGAAGAAGAAGAAGAAGAAGAAGCAGCAGAAGAAGAAGAAGAAGAAGAAGCAGCAGAAGAAGAAGAAGCAGCAGAAGAAGAAGAAGAAGAAGAAGCAGAAGAAGAAGAAGAAGCAGCAGCAGCAGAAGAAGAAGCAGCAGAAGAAGAAGAAGCAGCAGAAGAAGAAGCAGCAGCAGCAGAAGAAGAAGAAGCAGCAGCAGAAGAAGAAGAAGCAGCAGCAGAAGAAGAAGAAGCAGCAGTAGCAGAAGAAGAAGAAGCAGCAGCAGCAGAAGAAGCAGCAGTAGCAGAAGAAGAAGAAGCAGCAGAAGAAGAAGAAGCAGCAGCAGAAGAAGCAGCAGCAGAAGAAGACGCAGCAGCAGAAGAAGAAGAAGCAGCAGAAGCAGCAGAAGAAGAAGCAGCAGCAGCAGAAGAAGAAGAAGCAGCAGAAGAAGAAGCAGCAGCATCAGAAGAAGAAGAAGCTTGCAATTGAATCTTGATTTCATTTCTTACATTTTATTGAAACATTCATGTGAACATTTACAGCTGGCCTAAAAAAACACCCTTCATATTCGAAATACCAGAATACACTCAGCAATATACGCAGATGATCTGGCGTTATGGGCTCGCGAGGAAAGTATGTCGGTGGCTGGATCCAGGATGCAAGATGCCCTAGGTGAATTTGAAAAATGGACGAACACTTGGTTCTTATCAATCAACGAAAAAAAATCTACATATGCAATTTTCAGCCTATCAAGAAACACACTCTCTGCAAACTTGAAGATAAAAGACCATAGACTCTTTATTGACCAAAATCAACATATCTTGGCGTCACCATGAATCGCAGAATGACTTGGAAAAATCAGATAGACAGAGCAAGGAAAAAAGCCAGAAAACGAACAAATATTATGAAGAAATTGGTAGGAACGGACTTTGTGGAGGGGGGGGGGGCAGACAGCAATATTTTGAAAAGACTATACGTAGGAAGAGTCAGACCAGTTCTAGAGTATGGAGTTACAGCCTAGGCTTTGGCTTCCAAATCACACCTTAGCAAAATTAACAGAACACAGAACCAAGCTGCCCGTATCATCACCGGTGCTATGAAATCTACATCTATCAAGACTCTAGAAACAGTAACAGGTTTACAACCCTTAGATGACAGACGGGTCACTAAAGTATTGCAACAAGCGAAGAAATATAGAAGGTTCCTTAGTCACCCCATGCACCAAAGAATAACTGGTTCCGGAATTGTACGACTAAAGAGGAGCAACTTCGCTGCAATCGCCTAGAACTAACTACTGGACACCCAGTACTTTACTAAACAATATTGAAACCCTTGGGACCATCTGATATGTCTCCTCATGGAAAGCATAAAATAGCAGAACTTAAGGAAAATATAACAGGAATCATGAAAAAAGGCACCCAAATAGACACAGAGAGAAAACACGTAGCCGAAAAGCAGATACACGATACCTATCCACAGGACTCTTGGTCCCACATATACACAGATGGCTCTGCTACAAATGCCACCAGAAATGGAGGGGGAGGTGTGTTCTTGACGCTGAATAATCAGGACGAGATCACCAAGTCAATAGCTACTGGAAAATTCTCAAACAACTTTAAAGCAGAAACTGAGGCCATCAGAGATGCTGCAACACTGGCTACTCAACACAAAAATAACATGCACAATAAATTGGTGATTCTGACTGATGCACTGTCAGTATTATCAGCTCTAAAAAGCCCCAAGAACAATGAACTAGATGACTTGAGAACAACCCTGGACCAACTATGCAATAACTTCCAGAGAGTAGTCATTCAGTGGATACCATCACACTGTAATATACACGGGAACGAACGCGCAGACAAATTAGCTAAAGAGGGAGGGAGATTACCACAAGAGAACCATCCGCTCAGTTATGATGAAGCCAAATCCGTCCTCAAAGGTCATCATCATTGAGTGCCGTCTCTGCATCGAAGGTTGGCTACCATCGAGCGCCATTCCACTCTGTCTCTTGCTTTGATGGTGCAGATTGCCATAGGTTGACTTGTCCATCTTTTGATGTTACTCGTCCATTTTAGTCTTGGTCTGCCTCTGCCTCTTTTACCTTGTTTTTTCCCTTCTAATATTACTTTTATTAGACTGTTGTGTCTTTTAACATGACCAAAAAATCTCATTTGTCTTGCTCTAATTGTATTTAGTAGTTCTTTCTTCATTTTTAGTTGTTTTAAAACTTCCTCGTTTGTTTTCTTTTCTTTCCATCCAATTCTACCTATTCTTCTATAAATCCAAATTTCAAAGGCCTCAATTTTATGTTCTGTTTTCTGGTCTAATGTCCATGTTTCTGCACCACACAGGAATATTGAGAAGATGTAACATTTTGCTATTCTTAGTTTTAGCCCTGGTGTTATTTGTTTTGATGTTAGTATATTTTTCATGGCATTGAAATTACTTTTTGCCATTCCTATTCTTTTATTTATTTCAGTTGTACATTTTCCATCATTGGTTATAGTATGTCCCAGGTAGTTGTAGCTCTGGACTGTCTCTAGATGTATTCCTTCAACTTTGATATTTAATTGTAGGTCTTGTAAATTTTCTTTGTTTATGATAATAGTTTTAGTGTTTTTGATATTCATATCTAGTCCATATTTTTTGCTTGTCATGTTTATTACATTAAGTAATTGTTGTAGATCTTTAGGATTTTCTGCTAGTAGTACAGTATCATCAGCATATCTTAGGTTATTGATTATCTTCCCATTAATGTTAAGGCCTGGCATCTCATTGATGTTTTTAAAGATTTGCTCAGTGTATAAATTGAACAAGCTTTGTGATAGGATGCATCCTTGTCTTACTCCTCTTTATAACAATGGGTGTAGAGTTCTCCTTGTTATATTAAATTATTGCTGTTTGCTCCCAATACAAATTATATATCAGTCGTATGTCTGTGTCATCCAGATTTGTATCTTTTAGGCTTATAAGTTGCTCATGGTGTCTTCTATCAAATGATTTGGTGTAGTCTATGAAGTAGGCATATATTGGTTTGTTTACTTCTGTGTACTTTTCAATCAATGTCCTCATGCTGAATATGGCTTCTTTTGTCCCACTGTTTTTCTTGAATCCGAATTGCTGCTCATCTAGTTCATTATTAATTTTATTCTGAATCCTTCCTTGTATAACTTTTAGTAAAATGTTGGTTACCTGGCTCATTAGGCTTATTGTTAGGACTCAAGGGTCAGTTCTATGAAAAATGGAAACGAGAACACCCAAAGCATAACGAGAATGACGGATACCACCAACTATCAAGGAGGGAACAAGTCATCATACTTCGACTAAGCACTGGCCACAATAGAATGAGAAATCACATGTTCACCAAATTCAAAATAGGTACAACCAGCCTATGCCACTGTACACTGGACAATATGACTACAAAACATGTTCTACAGGATTGCCCCCAGTACACAGACCTGAGAAGAGCAATGTGGGCCACATCCACCTCCCTGGAAGAGAAACTATACGGGGCAATCGATTCACTTAAAGAGACAGCTCACTTCATGAGAGAGTCTGGAATCCTACTCTGATTGAGTCTTGATCGCAGAGAGAGAGAGAGAGAGAGAGAGAGAGAGAGAGAGAGAGAGAGAGAGATAGAGATATATTCGAAATCTAGCAACATGCATTTTTTTTGTGACACAAAACTAGTAATAAAGAAGACAACCAAGAGCACATATTACATGCACTAGACGACGTCACAAAGAATACAAGTGCATTTTTAAAAATCAATCTAAAATATGAGAAATTATATTAAAAACAGTACAGACAGATAACAGACAATCATAAAAATGACACAATAAACAGATACAATTATGTAACACAAAAAAATATGTGACACGATTTATTTTAAATCGTTATCTAACACCGCAGCCAAAAATAGTTATCACATTTATTAAGAAACAAGAAAGGTTTGTTTTATCTTACCTGTAAATCAAAGTTGAAACAATATTGTAATTTTAAAACGGACAAATTCTTTGAAATATAAGCAGTTTTCTTTATATTCGAAAGCAGCACAAATTTTGAAAAACTGCAACTTAAATAATTCTCAATCTATTATTATGATGATTATACAACCAGCCCGCTCTCTTTGTCGTGAATTGTACTTCGTTCTCTTCGTGTTTTCTGACCGCATTTCCAACTCGCGCGCGTTTCTGACGAGCCTGCTATTTATCATTCGGAGCCACGTGGTCACCGATTCCACCCCCCACCCCCCCTTTTAAGAAAGATCGCTTGCACTTTTATTATTTTATGTCCTAGAAGTTCTCCCACACACCAAAGTATGATTTATTGTTAACACTTAGAACAAAACCATGTAAAACAACATCAGGAATAATAAACAGTGTGCTTACCTCGCACATTGTACAAGTACTGTTTTATTTATATCTATTTGTTTGCGTCAAATGTGTATGAATAAACTCATTGTCTATACAAAGGATGAGGGTGAAATAACAGAGTGAAATAAGAGCGTAAAATAATAGAAATTAATAGACTTAAAGCAGACATAAAAGAAATAAGAGAGTAAAATAATAGAAATTAATAGACTTAAAGCAGACATAAAAGAAATAAGAGAGTAAAATAATAGAAATTAATAGACTTAAAGCAGACATAAAAGAAATAAGAGAGTAAAATAATAGAGATTAATAGACTTAAAGCAGACATAAAAGAAATAAGAGCGTAAAATAATAGAAATTAATAGACTTAAAGCAGACATAAAAGAAATAAGAGCGTAAAATAATAGAAGCTACTAGACTTAATGCAGACATAAAAGACTTCAAGATTTAAAAGAACTGTCTTTTAAACACCATTGTACAGAGGAAATTAAAGTACTACGGCCACGTCATTAGACACAGCTGGGCTGGAAGGAACAATAATGGAAGACATGGTTCCAGGACGACACATCAGGGGCAGCCCAAGGAGAAGGTGGTTTCAACACATCAAAGAGACCCTGAACATGACAATTAAAGAAGTTGGAGCTCTGGCTGGAGACAGAGCTGTGGTGAATACAAAGTTCTACAAAGAACATTTGACCTGATGATACTAGATTTAATAAGTAAAAGAAGGTTTTAACATTGAGGGAGAGAACTATCCTCCCACCTTTCAATTCTGTAGTTCAGCACAGTGAAGTTTAATACCTAAATCAACTAAGGCATTACACGTTGTGTCATATCCTGATTATTTACAGGTCTTTACAGCAAGAATAATTGTTAAAATGTATAGGATCATATAGTCGCAGTTTCTTGAATTTCTAAATTGGTGGTTAATTTGTGGAGTATCCGAACGTCTTTTGAAGCTTGCTGGCAAGATAATTAGTGAACCTGTCTGACAGCGCAACGGTCTTTGTATAACTCTCAAGATAATTAGTGAACCTGTCTGATAACACAACGGTCTTTGTATAACTCTCAAGATAATTAGTGAACCTGTCTGATAACACAACGGTCTTTGTATAACTCTCAAGATAATTAGTGAACCTGTCTGATAACACAACGGTCCTGGAATAACTCTCAAGATAATTAGTGAACCTGTCTGATAACTAAACGGTCTTTGTATAACTCTCAAGATAATTAGTGAACCTGTCTGATAGCACACTGGTCTTTGTATAACTTTCAAGATAATTAGTGAACCTGTCTGATAACTAAACAGTCTTTGTATAACTCTAAAGATAATTAGTGAACCTGTCTGATAACACAACGGTCTTTGTATAACTCTCAAGATAATTAGTGAACCTGTCTGATAACACAACGGTCCTGGAATAACTCTCAAGATAATTAGTGAACCTGTCTGATAACTAAACGGTCTTTGTATAACTCTCAAGATAATTAGTGAACCTGTCTGAAGGCACACCGGTCTTTGTATAACTCTCAAGATAATTAGTGAACCTGTCTGATAGCACACTGGTCTTTGTATAACTCTCAAGATAATTAGTGAACCTGTCTGATAGCACGACGGTCTTTGTATAACTCTCAAGATAATTATTGAACCTGTCTGATAGCACAATGGTCTTTGTATAACTCTCAAGATAATTAGTGAACCTGTCTGATAGCACACTGGTCTTTGTATAACTCTCAAGATAATTAGTGAACCTGTCTGATAGCACACTGGTCTTTGTATAACTCTCAAGATAATTAGTGAACCTGTCTGATAGCACGACGGTCTTTGTATAACTCTCAAGATAATTAGTGAACCTGTCTGATAACACAACGGTCCTGGAATAACTCTCAAGATAATTAGTGAACCTGTCTGATAACTAAACGGTCTTTGTATAACTCTCAAGATAATTAGTGAACCTGTCTGAAGGCACACCGGTCTTTGTATAACTCTCAAGATAATTAGTGAACCTGTCTGATAGCACACTGGTCTTTGTATAACTCTCAAGATAATTAGTGAACCTGTCTGATAGCACGACGGTCTTTGTATAACTCTCAAGATAATTAGTGAACCTGTCTGATAACACAACGGTCCTGGAATAACTCTCAAGATAATTAGTGAACCTGTCTGATAACACAACGGTCCTGGAATAACTCTCAAGATAATTAGTGAACCTGTCTGATAGCACGACGGTCTTTGTATAACTCTCAAGATAATTATTGAACCTGTCTGATAGCACACCGGTCTTTGTATCCGGAAGTCATCGGTTGGGATCGAATCCTACCTCTTGTCCTGTGTAGTCCAGTTCACTAACCACTGATCTATCGCGGCTCCCATGATTTATAATTTATATAAATACGGTTTCTTTCTGTTATCAGTTATAACTCAATACTAGTTCTCCTACTTTTTTTATCCACAAAATGACAAATATGACCTAAAAATAATCCAAATATGCTTGCATTTATGACCTACAAAATGTTATATATGACCTAAAAATCATCGAAGTATGATTGCATTTATGACCTACAAAATGTTAAATATGACCTACAAATCATCGAAGTATGCTTGCATTTATGACATACAAAATGTTAAATATGACCTAAAAATCATCGAAGTATGCTTGCATTTATGACCTACAAAATGTTAAATATGACCTAAAAATCATCGAAGTATGCTTGCATTTATGACCTACAAAACGCAAAATTGACTAAAAATTAAAAGTAGACCGAAGCCTGACATATATTTCTTATTTGCTATTAAAAGTAAAGCTGAATTATCTTTTTTTTTTATTAATCACAGAAGACATATTTTTCTTTATTCAGATGATCTGTCAAATTATCTGCTAAGGCGTCTACATCCTTTGCATCGTACTCTGCCTTCATGTCTATGTCTTTGTTGGCGAACAATTCCTGAGGCGGTGACAAGCAATTTTCAAACACACAACAAGTAGAATTACAAACTTTTAGCAGTAACCGAACACATGCGGCCACATAAGGTAACATACAATCTGTAAGAAATAAAGTCATAGACAAGAACAAATACACTCAGAAACACAAACAACTAACAGCACAATATATATATATATATATATATATATATATATATATATATACATATATATATACATGTATATTTATATTTATATATATATAAATGCACATATATATATATATATATATATATATATATATATATATATATATATATACACACACTACAACCAACTATAGATTTATTAAAAAAAACCTATTTTTGGATGTGTACACACACACTATATTATTTCCCTATATTATATATTTTTGGGAACTTTGTTAACCTCAGACGGAAGATGTACAAAAGAGGTGAGTTGCAAAATTGCTCAGGCAAAAGCAGCTTTCCAAAAAAAAAAAATGAGGATACTGTGCAATCCATTTTAGACGATCGAAACAAGAAAAAGAGTTCTTAAATGTTATGTAGAGTCAGTCTTAACATATGGATGTGAATCATGGACAATAGGACAACAAACAAAAAAATCACTGGAGTCTGTAGAAATGTGGTTTTACAGATGAATGTTGAGAATACGATGAACAGCTAAGAAGAGTAATGAAGATGTTCAGAAAGAGGACAAAGCAAAAAGAGAGCTAATTTCCAATATTAGGAAGAAACAATCATCATTTTTTGGCCATGTAATGAGAAGAGAACAACTAGAATATATTGTAACAACTGGGAAAATTGAGGGACGAAGAGATAGAGGCAAGCAAAGAGAAAAGATACCAAGACAGCTTAAGAGAATGGCTTGGCAGTAGGTCAACAACAGAAATGATAAATAACTGTCGAGATCGAAAATTGTGGAGAGACATGATAACCTACGCCAGCAGGCAGGGTACTTGATGATGATGATATTATATATATATATATATATATATATATATATATATATATATATATATATATATATAAGGGAGCCGTATTAGTTCAGTGGTTAGTGAACTGGACTACAAAGGACAAGAGGTAGGGTTCGATCCCAACCGACGGCTTCCGAGTTCACCCAGCCGTTAATGGGTACCGGATTTTTTCTGGGAAAGAAGTAGAGCGGCACGGGCGTAATACCAACCACATTACCCCAAAAATCATGTGCTGAAGGTCTGTAAAATTTATGGTCACTAAACCATATTCCCTTTACACCACTTGGCGTTACGGGGGCTCTTTACTCTTCTTTTACTATATATATATATATGACCCTTTTCGTCTTGTCAGACGGTCTAGTAATACCAATGTTTCACAAACACACACGGCCACAGAATGAACTAGTCAGGGCTCACTGATCCACATAGTTTTCTATCCTTTTTCATGAGTCTTTTCTCTATCTAAGTTTTGCCTTAGCACAGTCTCAAATGCATGCTCTCCAAGATGTGCTATCACTTACCTGATGTTCCCAGTCATTTTCACAGATGAAGAAGTCATTCAGATATGATTTACAGATATCTCTATATCGTAGTTTAAGTCTGCCGATTTGTCTTTTCCGTGTGTTAGTTCACCATATAGTATTTGCCTGGGGATGTGTTTTTCTTCCATTCGCTGGGCGTGCCCTAACCATCTTAGTCTTCAAGATCTGACCATTGACATGATAAAAATTGGTGCCTTCTTCCTCATTTAACTTTGCCTACTCTGCCTGGGCACGAAATATGGTGATCGTGCTTTACTCAGTCGCACTATCCCCCTCTCGACTTTGTTTCAAGAATTTCCGAAGGAGGGACTTAGTACATACGCTCATAATTGAAAGAAGGGCCCCTTATATTATTACCATGTTTATAGTTGGATATGTACACACACACTATATTATTTCTCTATATTATTACCATGTTTATTGTTGGGTATGTACACACACACTATATTATTTCCCTATATTATTACCATGTTTATAGTTGGATATGTACACACACACACACACACACACACTATATTATTTCCCTATATTATTACCATGTTTATAGTTGGATATGTACACACACTATATTATTTCCCTATATTATTACCATGTTTATAGTTGGATATGTACAAACACTATATTATTTCCCTATATTATTACCATGTTCATTGTTGGATGTGTAAGTAAAAAAAGTAAAGTACCCCCCGTCACGCCAAGTGGCGGCGTATAGGGAAATATGGTGTTAGTGACCCTATATTTTACAGACCTTCAACACATGATTTTTGGGGTAATGTGGTCGGTATTACGCCCGTGCTGCTTTACTTTCCCAGAAAAAATCCGGTACCCATTTAAGGCTGGGTGAACCCGGAGCCGTCGGTTGGGATCGAACCCTACATCTTGTCCGTAGTAGTCCAGTTCACTAACCACTGAGCTATCGCGGCTCCCACTAATTTTTAGGGAATTAGTAAAACCCAGGTGTCCTCGCCAGGGAACGAACCCCGGCTGTTGCCGTGGTAAGCCAACCGCCTATCGATTGCGCTAACCGGACTTGTTGGATGTGTACAAACACTATATTATTTTCCTATATTATTACCATATTTTTAGTTGGATATGTACACACACACACACACACAATATTATTTCCCTATATTATTACTATGTTTATAGTTGGATGTGTACACGCACACTATATATATATATATATATTATTATTCCCCATATTTATAACTGTATCACAGTTTTATTTTATATAAGTCAATTATTGCTTTATATTTTCATATTAAATTTGCTTCTCTACTTTTATGCAATGTCTGTCACAGAATTTGAATAGAATGAATGATTTGATTCAACTTTTATTCGTATAAAAGAATCGTATAACATTTCTCACACTGCCGTTTATTTTTATGCTGATACTGTATATTCAGATTATTATTGCATCCTGTTTGCTTACATAATCATATGTGTTTGGTGTTGCTGGCATCCGGCACTTGAAAGGTTATTCTATTCTAGAGTCTCCAAGTTATTGGAACAAATAGAAACCAGATTATTTTGACAGATTTTGTTCCCAACACAAAAGTTGGGTGTTTTTGTTACTTATTTTTCTGCTGAACTATTTTGGCCTCAGAAAAACACAACGAACGCAATATATTACAACAAAGAATGCAATATATTACAACAAAGAATGCAATATATTACAACAAAGACTGCAATATATCGCAAGTCATTGGGAAAGTAAAAAATAAAAGTTATTTTAAAATATTTAAAAAGTAATGTAAGTAATAACAAAGTATAAAAATTTTAAAAAAAATATCATCATCATGTGTCATACCAGTTGGCGTTGTGATCATGTCCTTCCACGATTTTATATCTACTGTGCATCGTATCAGTTCTGATGTGACTGTTTTCCAAGCCATGAAACCAAGCTATCTAGTATTTTCTCTCTTTGTTGTCCGCGATCTCTCTTTCCTTGTAATTTGCCAGTTGTAACCAAGTATTCCAATTTTCCTCTTCTCATGATGTACCCGAAAAATGTTGATTGTTTCTTTCTGTTTTTTAGGAGCTTCATTTTAGTTTGGCATCTTTGAGAATTTCCTCATTGGTCTTTTTTAGCTTTGTAGGGAACCTTCACCATTTCGTCTGTGAAATCCCATCTCAGTAGCCTTTAAACTACTTTTAATTTGTTTGTTTACTGTCCATGATTCGCTTTCATGTATCAGAACTGGCTCCATGCAACATCGATAAACTCTCTTTCTCACTTCTATTAACATAGATTTGTTGCATAAGATACTTTTCATTTTCTGAAATGCTGTTTTGGCATGAGCTATTCTGCTTTTTATTTCTGTGGTGCATTATCCATCTGATGCTATTAATGTGCTCAAGTATTTCACTCGTTGCATTTGTTTCAGATTTAGCCTGTTTATTTTTATGCTGCTTCATGGTGATGCTTATTTCTTCGATATGAACATTACTTCTGGTTTATTACTATTCAGACTGAGACCTATCTTCTTGCTATCTTTTACTATTCATTTACAATAGGAATAAAATGAATGAACACTTGTTGTGAAATGTACCTGTTTAAATCGTTCCATAAAACGAAACTCAGTGACTGTTTTTATCTTTTGTTTTTTTTTATATTATTTTATTATTTCCCTTTATGTTTTACATTATTATTCTTTGAGAAATTTGCAAGTGGCGTAGAATACAATAAATATCAACGACTTAAATATATTACAGAAAAAGAAGGAAAAACAAAGTACTAACGTTTCGAATGACAGGTCTTCAAGCGGAATTAAAAAAAAAAAACAATTAGAAATGCAATTTTCAATATAAACAGAAGTGCAAACTTGCAAGCTGATCGTATGGTCGTAAAAAAAGACAGTTGACGAGATAAATTCTTAATTCCTCATACTGTAATCGAAGGTGGGAGGGGGGTGTGTGGGAGGTGCAGTTGTGGCACCACTGACAGACATGATCAACCTGGTTGCAGGTGGGGTATTAGTGACAGACTTGATTAACCTGAGCGTGGTTGGGGCTCCACTGACAGACTTGATTAATTTAAACATATTTGGGGCACCACTAACAGACTTGATCAACCTGGGCGTAGTTGGAGCACCAGTAACAGTCTTCGTCATCCTTAGCGTAGTTGGAGCACCACTAACAGACGTCAACAACCCGAGCGTATTTATGGCACCACTAACAGACTTGATCAACATGGTCGTAGTTGGAGCACCACTAACAGACTTGATCAACCTGAGCGTAATTGGAGCTCACCTGACAGACTTAATCAACCTGGGCGTAGTTGGAGCACCACTAACGGACTTCAACAACCTTAGCGTATTTATGGCACCACTAACAGACTTGATCAACATGGGCGTAGATGGAGCACAACTAACGGACTTCAACAACCTTAGCGTATTTGTGGCACCACTAACAGACTTGAACAACCTGGGCGTAGTTGGAGCTCACCTGACAGACTTAATCAACCAGGGCGTAGTTGGAGCTCACCTGACAGACTTAATCAACCTGAACGTAGTTGGAGCTCACCTGACAGACTTGATCAACCTGAACGTAGTAGGAGCTCACCTGACAGACTTAATCAACCTGGGCGTAGTTGGAGCTCACCTGACAGACTTAATCAACCTGGGCGTAGTTGGAGCACCGATAACAGACTTGATCATCCTTGGCGTAGTTGGAGCACCACTAACAGACTTGATCAATATGGGCGTAGTTGGAGCACCACTAACAGACTTGATCAATATGGGCGTAGTTGGAGCACCACCAACAGACTTGATCAACATGAGCGTAGTTGGAGCACCACTAACAGACTTTATCAACCTGAACGTAGTTGGAGCACCACTAACATACTTGATCAACCTGGGCGTAGTTGGAGCACCACTAACATACTTGATCAACCTGGGCGTAGTTGGAGCACCACTAACATACTTGATCAACCTGGGCGGAGTTGGAGCACCACTAACATACTTGATCAACCTGGGCGTAGTTGGAGCACCACTAACATACTTGATCAACCTGGGCGGAGTTGGAGCACTACTAACATACTTAAGCAACCTGGGCGTAGTGGGAGCACCACTAACAGACTTGATCAACCTGAGCGTAGTTGGAGCACCACTAACATACTTGATCAACCTGGGCGTAGTTGGAGCACCCCTAACAAACTTGATCAACCTGGGCGTAGTTGGAGCACCACTAACATACTTGATCAACCTGGGCGTAGTTGGAGCACTACTAACATACTTAAGCAACCTGCGTGTAGTGGGAGCACCACTATCAGACTTGATCAACCTGAGCGTAGTTGGAGCACCACTAACATAATTGATCAACCTGGGCGTAGTTGGAGCACCCCTAACAAACTTGATCAACCTGGGCGTAGTTGGAGCACCACTAGCAGACTTGATCAACCTGGGCGTAGTTGGATCACTACTAATAGACTTCATCAACCTGGGCGTAGTTGGAGCACCACTAACAGACCTGATCAGCCTGAGCGTATTTGTGACACCACTGACAGACATTCAACCTGAGCGTAGTTGGAGCTCACCTGACAGACTTAATCAACTTTTTGCATCGATCTATATATTCAGTCTTTCTTTAGTACCCTGCAATTTCGAGTTTTTTTCTATTTTGTTTTATGCTATAATCCCATCTCTTTCGGTCTACCCCTCCTGCTTTTCATTTATACATTTCCCAACATAATGGTCTTTGGAGATGATCGAGTAACCTAGCCAAACCATTTCCTTTAGCACTTCTTGCTAATACATGAAAGACCATCGCGTCCTCACTTTGTTTGTAGCAAATGACATAAAATTATCCCCTAGTTTCACTACATCACCCCGCCTTCGTTACCGAAGCACAAACCACGAGAATTGTCTGATTACTTTGATTGTAAACTATACCTTAGATTCACTTTTGCCTGTTAATTTTAATTTTTTTTTACAAAACAGAAGGAATTCTTCTTGCCTTCTATAATCTTCGTGTGTCCTTCCTCTTCATCTATATTGTAGCCAGTCATTGCTTCACCTGCCTTCCTCTTCATCTATGTTGCAGCCAGTCATTGCATTTTTATTTATTACACTATTTTACATTCATTAAATGTTTCTCTCAATTTGATCTTAAAAGTAAGTAAAAGTAAAGAGTCCCCGTCACGCCAAGTGACGTATAGGGAATATGGTGTCAGTGACAATAAATTTTACAGACCTTCAGCACATGATTTTTGAGGTAATGTGGTCGGTATTACGCCCGTGCCGCTTTCTTCTTCAACCTATTTTGCTCCCAGTGGAGCATAGGTCTTCAACAAACACTTTCCAAGTCGTTCTGTTTTTTGCCAATCTTTTAAGATCATTCCATGTCTTCCCCATCATCTTCATCTCTGCTTCTGTCTGTCTTCTCTAAGAATTCCTTGAACTTCCTCTTTGTCTTTTCCCGCGGGAATTCCAAAAAAAGGGCCTGTTGTGTAATACTTTTTAGGAGCTGCCTTTTTGTGTTGGCCTCTTTGAGAACTTCCTCATTGGTCTTTTTAGTTGTCCAGGGAACTTTCAACATTCTTCTGAGAAATTCCATCTCTGTGGCCTCTAATCGTCTTTTCATTTGTTTGTCTACTGTCCATGATTCGCTTCCATAGGTCAGAATTGGTTCTATATAGCACCGATGAACTCTTTTTCTCATTTATATTGACATAGATTTGTTGCATAAGATATTTTTAATTTTCTGAAATGCTATTTTGGCCTGAGCTATTCTGCTTTTTATTTCCGTGGTGCATCTTCCATCCGATGTTATTATTGTGCCCAAGTATTTGACGCGTTTTACTTGTTTCAAATTTGTTATGTTTATTTTTATGCTGCATGCTGGTGATGATTGTTTCTTCGATATGACCATTACTTCTGTTTTCTTACTATTCAGACTGAGACCTTTCTTGAGGCTTTCTTTTACTATTATGTCTATCATTTCTTGTAGCTCGTTCTCTGTCTCTGCTATTAAGTCTGTGTCATTCGCATATCGCAAATGATTTATGTTGTGACCGTTGACTTCAATTCCTTTTTTGTCTACTATTGATCTCATATGTTCGCTGTAAAGTGAAAACAAATACGGTGACAGAACACAGCCTTGTCTGACTCCTTGTTTTATAAGTTGAAATTGTCCTGTTTGGTTGTTAATTCGTATGGCTGCTGTTTGTTGCCAGTACATGTTTTTTATGATTTGCAGATCCTTGCCATCAATGTTTAATTTCTCCAGCATATTGATTATTTCCACAAGCTTTACTTTGTCAAATGCTTTCGTATTATTAATATATATGTGATCAATATGATTTTCCATTCTATCATCTGGTGACACCCATATAGCTTTATGTATTCTTTTATGTTGGAATATTGTTCTTCCTAGGCTCAATTAATTAATGTCGCAGAAATTCATCATTACCTCTCCATTCTCGTTTATATCTCCAAGTTCATGTTTTCCCATAATCTCTCGAAGCCTCTGTTGTCTGATCCCACTTTAGCATTTAGGTCTCCCATCAAGATTAGAATATCCTTTGTTCGTCTTGCATCCATCTGACATTGTAACTATTTATAGAATTTATCTTTAACTAAATCATCCTTATCGTTGGTTGGTGCATAGCATTGGATAATGTGTAATTTTATTTGTTTTTGGTTGTTTTAAATGTTGCTCTCATTAGTCTTGGCCCTACTGCTTCCCAATCTATTAGTGTCTTACGTGCATTCCTTGATAACATTATAGATACCCATTTATTATGTTGTGCTCCAGGTTCCAGTGTCCTGATGATAAAAACATCTCTCCTGTATTTAGTTTTATTCTTTCCGTTCCTAGCCATCTTGTTTCACACATTCCCAGAATATCTATGGTTTGTAATTTCTCACTTCTGGTGCTACCTGTGCATCTTTTCCCTGTTCGTTTTGGGTACGTACATTCTAGGTGCCAATTCTGGAGGAATTCCTGGTAGACAAAGGGTGAGTCGGCAACCCGGACTCCTTACAGCTTTCTTCGGCTTGCGTCACACGTCTCTTAGACAGAGAGCCCTTATCTTTCCTGGATGGCTGATTTATTTTTTCTCTCTTTGACTTGTCCATGTTTGTGAAGTTTTTTCGGCTTTTTTTTTACAGTATGTGATAGCCAGTCCCATGCCCAACCCTCCTTTCTCGCCTCTTACGAACATGCCTGGTAGGGTACAGCGCCGCTATTCTTTACTCCCCTTTCGGTCCCCGGCAGGGAGCCGCGATAGCTCAACGGTTAGTGAACTGGACTACAAAGGACAAGAGGTAGGGTTCGATCCCTACGGACGGCTTCTGGGTTCACCCAGCCTTTAATGGGTACCGGATTTTTTTCTGGGAAAGTAATGTGGCACTGGCGTAATACCGACCACATTATCCCAAAAATCATGTGCTGAAGGTCTGTAAAAAGTATGGTCACTAACACCATATTCCCTATACGCCACTTGGCGTGACAAGGGCTCTTTACTTTTTACTTTTTTACTTTCGGTCCCCGGCAGGGCACTGGCGGACGTGCCGCTTTACTTTCCCAGAAAAAAAATTCGGTACCCATTTAAGGCTGGGTGAAACCGGAAGCCGTCGGTTGGGATCGAACCCTACCTCTTGTCCTTTGTAGTCCAGTTCACTAACCACTGAGCTATCGCGGCTCCCATAATTTGATCTTGCACTTATTAAATATACTAAAAACAAAATTTTAACTTTTCATTTCGAAAACTCATACTTCCTGTTTTGGACGTTCAAGACAAACCAATTCTCTTTTAAAATATATGTTTTACTTTTTAACGGTGTCATGTTTTCATTTTACATAGGAATTTTCGTTTTAATAATGTCAGAGATTTTTTTTAATCAACGCAAGAGTATTCTAAGAAATAAGAAACTCCCACTTTATCTGTTTTTTTCTTCGTTTCAATAAGACTTTTGGGAATGTAAGAAGTGGGTCGCAGGCCATATATGAGAATAATAAGAAAAAAAGTAATACAAAACACGGAATAAATAATATTAGATTTTAAAGTAATATCCATGATGTAAAGTGTAATGAGCTGTATGTGAATAACAGATTTCATTCAAATATTAGGTTTGAGTGTCATCTAATGGGGAGACCATTAGTGTTCATGACAATGCCGCGAGTTTAAATGCATGACAAATGGAAAAGATCACAATCTCGTATACACACAGGAAAAAAAAAACCTGTCCACTATCTGAGGTGGTTTCTGGAACAGTCCCTTTAGCATAATGCATTTGACATTATGACAACGAAGTCTTAGCTTAAACTGCTTGTTAATTATTGATCTGTGAGCAAATTGGTTATATTTGCCCGACACTCCGGGGTGGAGGTAATGTTAATCCACTGTTCAAATCGATTATTCGGAACATTATACGATAGTATTTTAGGGAGAAAAAAATATCTCAAATAAAACAATCACAATCTTTACTCCTGTGAAAGTATTACAAAGGTCACTAAAATTAAGCTGATAAAGTCTTATTTCTTTCTTTGCTTCTTTGTTTGTTTGTTTGTTTGTTTCTTTCTTTGTTTCTTTCTTTGTTTCTTTGTTTGTTTGTTTCATTCTTTCTCTCTTTCGCTTCCTCCTATACCCCACGGAGTATCGAGGTGAGATAGAAAGTTCTAGTTCTTGACAAACTGACAAGCCCAAGCATTATCAAAATAAGATGTTGTACTTCTTGACAAACTGACAAGCCCAAGCATTATCAAAATAAGATGATGTACTTCTTGGATATTCTCAGTCCATCTTATCCTGGGTCTGCTGGCTCTTCATCCACCTTCTCTTATAAAACATGTTTTCTATGTTATCTCTTGCATTCTCTCCAGATGAGCAAACCAATTAGAAACACTTGTTTCTATATGTGGTTTAGTAGTCATTTAATGCCTATGCTGTCTATTAGGACATCATTTATAACTATGTCTCTTATGGTCACTCCAAGCACTGATCTCAGACATCTAATCTCCATGATGACTAGCATCCTTCTACGTTTATTCGTGAACGACAATGTGTGGCACTGACAGCTGAACTTGAATCGTTTCTATTTTATATCCAGATAATGTATTATTGAGCTGACAACTATCTTAAAAGATATAATTTAATTATGAGCTCAAATACAATCAATAAACAAAACTTAGTCTTGTGCCTAAAATTTAGATACATACACTTTAGCCATGAGTTGTATGTTAAATTTGTAGCCATGCAACTTTAGTTGTGAGTTGTATATTAAATTTGTAGCCATGCAACTTTAGTTGTGAGTTGTATGTTAAATTTGTAGCCATGCAAATTTAGTTGTGAGTTGTATATTAAATTTGTAACCATGTAACTTTAGTTGTGAGTTGTATATTAAATTTGTAACCATGCAACTTTAGTTGTGAGTTGTATATTAAATTTGATTATGAGCCATACAATTTTAGTCATGAGTCGTATCTATGTTATATAATCACGCAAATTAGTCTTGAGCTGTGTCCACAATTTACATAAACACATCATCGTCTTCAGTCTTATAAACATAAATCATGAACACGTCATCTTAGCTTTGAGTTGTTATTTCAATCTTTCATCGTCTCACGCAGTCTTGTCTCAAAATACATAGTAAAAAAAAAAAAGTAAAGTACCCCCGTCACGCCAAGGGACGTATAAGGAAATTTGGTGTTAGTGACCCTATATTTTACATACCTTCAGCACATTATTTTTTTAGGTAATGTCGGTATTACGCCTGTGCTGCTTTACTTTCCCAGAAAAAATCCGGTACCCATTTAAGACTGGGTGAACCCAGAAGCCGTCGATTGGGATCGAACCCTACACCTTGTCCTTTGTAGTCCAGTTCACTAACCACTGAGCTATCGCGGCTCCGTTCTCAAAATACATGTTAAAACTAAAATAGTGTATTCTTCTGTGTTAGTATCAACAATCTTAAAACGTGACCTATCACGTACGTGACAACTTTTCGTGACGCGGAAACATCTGAGGGTGGATTACGTTACCTCCAGTGTACTAGACCACACTGTAAACTCTAATCGACTAAACAAATACTCACTTTGTTCCCTCCGTACCCTTAAGTACAACCACAGTTACAACTACTCGGCCATTAACGGGCTGTTCCAGACAACAATTTCTTGATGTTTTTAAGTGATACCATGAAACTGAATATCTCTCAGGGCATTTCTTTAACATACCTCAGTAATGCTGAATTATGGTAACCTAAATATTTACTAGTGCGTTTGGACCAGGCAATTAGTTTAAAAGGGTTTAAAAAATAGAGTGATAATTAAGCCTGGTATTGTGTGATGTTAAATTAACAGATTTTTTTTTTAATTATTATTTATAGACATCTCAATTAAGGATATTCAAACACACAAAAAAATGTCAGCAAATTGTGTAAACATAAGCTTCATTTATGATATAGTAATTTTGATAATTGTCCCTTCACAATGCGTTCGAATCGAATGTAATGTTTACCTTAAACTGATTATCCCACAAGTATTACTTTTATCACATCACCCCACCCCTCGCGCAATAACTTTCTGCTTTAATTAAGTTTAATTTGTCTTTAAAAAAGAAAACGTTTTAAAATGGTGTGGAATGGTTGGTTGCGTTCGTCCTATGAATAAAGTATTCTAGAGTATCGTAGTAGACTAGAATATTCTTCTTCATCATCCGCCCTTACAAGGACGTAGTGGACGTGTCTGCGTTGTGTTGTGGTTTGCAGTATAACTGTTATATTTGCGCCTTTCTGCCCGACACATCCGACTCCAGCACGACATTATTGAGTACCGGGTTGTCTTCCCTCTTCGTTCCCTGCACGCTTGGCCAGCCTAGACAGGTTAGTCTGTTACTGGAGGCACCGCGAAAAGGTGGAGCAGGGTCTGGATGGTTTTGCTTCACCGATCCTGGCGCAAACCATCAGCTGTAGGTCGCAGACAACTTCCAGCTCTGGTGCTGGTAAACGCGCCTTCGCCTCCATAAATGGTGTGGAATTATGTGCATCATTCACGTTGTGTTTCATTGTACTTTTTGCACCTGAACATCCTCTGTATTCAGCATGCGTTTATTCGGGGCTACTTTTCAGCTCTTATAGGACTATATGTCTTAACATTATGACAAGTCTGCAGCTGTTTTTAGTCAGATTTGTCACTTACAGAAAAGTAGTCTTACCAACTCGATGAGTATTATATAACCATGTTAACGTCAATTGTTCCTTCTTTTAAATGAAATGTAGATTTATCAGCATAACTAGTATTCTTTAACCATCTTAGTGTCAAGTTTTCCTTCTAAATGAAATGTAGTCTTACCAGCATAACGAGTAATATATAACCATGTTAACGTCAAGTGTTCCTTCTTTTAAATGAAATGTAGTAGAGGCGAAGGCGCGCCTCCCAGCACCAGAGCTGGAAGTTGTCAGCGACCCACAGCTGATGGCTTGCGCCAGGATCGGTGAACCAAAACCATCCAGACCCTGTTCCACCTCTCCTCAGTGCCTCCAGTAACAGACTAACCTGTCTAGTCTGGCCAAGCGTGCAGGAATCGAAGAGGGAAGACAACCCGGTACTCAAAAATGTCGTGCTGATGTCGGATGTGTTGGGCCGAAAGGCGCAAATATAACAGTTACACTGCAAACCACAACACAACGCAGACACGTCCACTGCGTCCTTATAAGGGCGGATGATGAAGAAGAATATTCTAGTCTACCACGATACTCTAGAATACTTTAGTCATCGGGCGAACGCAACCAACCACCAATGAAATGTAGTTTTATCAGCATAAGGAGTATTCTTTTAACATGTTAGTGTCAAGTTTTCCTTCTAAATGAAATGTAGTCTTACCAGCATAAGGAATATTCTTTTACCATGTTAGTGTCAAGTTTTCCTTCTTTTAGACGAAATGTTTTCCAGAACTAAATTGATGCAATGATGTGGATTGTCTTTGCTTGCTGCAAAAGCATCTGCTGCGATTTTGCGACTGGCGAATGGACAAAAAAGAAACCTACTCTTTCATTCTTCGTCTTTACTAACTAAAACAATAAAAATGTTCAACTACAATGTTTAGTCAGTCCTATTATATGGCTGTGAAACACGGAGGACAACAAAATGACAATCATTAAAATGCAGGCCTTAATTAATGGATCATTGCGCAGGATAAAAGGACAGTAATGGCAGGGCAAAATCACTAACGTAGAATTATGGAAAAGTACCAGTGAAAAAAATAAATGGACAGATACAACGAAGACGATGGCGCTAGATAGAAGACACACTACCGAAGCCACCTGAGAGTATTACACGAAAGGCCTTTTTTTTTAATTCACAGGGAAAGAGAAAAGGCGGAATACCAAACTAGTCTTGGAGAAGACAGGTGGAAGCAGAGATGAAGATGATGGGGAAGACATGGAATGATCTTAAATAAATGACAAGAAACAGAGCGGCTTGGATGGTGTTTACTGTGTTGAAAACCAATGCTCCACGGGGAGTTGAAAGGAAGAAGAAGATGAAGAAATTATATACATGCATTTAGAAAAGTTCTTGAAAATGAAAGGCACATAGAACAAATGAATGTAAGAGTAAGTAAAGTGTAAAAAGAAATAGTTGAAACATTTCTTTCAATTTTAACTTCAACCTTTAACTGCATGACTGCAACTGTATGACACGAAACACACAGTTTCGTTTTTGATTATTATCGGTCTTGATGAAGAACTAATATTGATCGCTTAAGAAGAACTAATATTAATTGCTGACGATTTCAATATCACTATTTTTTTTCACTTGACTATTACCGGTCAGGATGAAGAACTAATGTTGATCACTGTAGAAGAACTAATGAAAACATCGTTTGTATTTAAAACAACCCCATTTTTTTTTCTCCTCGCACAGTTTATTCAAGAACATTCTTTTTTGTACATTCCATTCTAAAGATAATGTCATCGTATGTTAACATATGCATTAATATTCCCTCCAAGCGACACAATTACAGAACAACCCTTCTCATAATTCAAGCAATAAATGTCAAAGTGCTAATCATCAAGAAAGGCAAGATTCCCCTGCCATAAATTATTAGATCGGAACTTGTAGGAAACAACAGGCAGGGCATCAAGATTATATTCACAAACCCAGCCTGCCTTTGAAGGCAGTAAATCTAATTAGTTTTTTCTCACACAAGCATGACATTTGCTTGACATTACTACCACTGGCCATGTCAAGTATCAGTAAAAAGTGTGAAATGTCTCCAGAATATGTTAACTGAGAGAACAACTTAATGGGTTTATGAAATCATTAATTATATTCTTGGCTTAGAATGCTTCAGTTAATTCGTATTCTCATCGTCGCTTCGCTCTTAAACAATGTGTATTTTGTTTTGCAGCATTTTACATGTTGGATAATAACTGATAGAGAGTCATAGCTAAGTGGTTAGTGAACTGGACTACAAAGGACAAGGGGTAGGGATCGATCCCAAACCGACGGCTTCCAGGTTCACCGAGCCTTAAATGGGTACCGGTTTTTTTTCTGTGAAAGTGCGTAATACCGACCACATTACCCAGAAAATCATGTGTTGAAGGTCTGTTGTTACGGGGGCTCTTACTTTTTACATTTTTTAACTGACACATCAGACATGATCATCTCTCTATGGTCAAACTTCATGAAATGCAGAAAACATTCTCTAGGGGTCTGGGTAGTCTTGAGGTACGGCGTCGCGCTACTGACAGGAAGGGGACAGGTTCAAACCCCACCACAGCCGATGGTGATATTTCACAAACATGAAAATAATTAATCTGTGGTTTTTTTCGTGACCATACCCTCCTCTGGTCTCTTGTGTAGTGAGATCCGATGTCTAGCCCTCTCTTGTGTAGTGAGATCCGATGTCTAGCCCTCTCTTGTGTAGTGAGATCCGATGTCTAGCCCTCTCTTGTGTAGTGAGATCCGATGTCTAGCCCTCTCGAATGACGGTAATAAACAAGAGGTCTCGTGTGGATCGCGCGCGCATTCAATAGAGCTCTGGGCAACTAAATCGAAAAGAGTATGCCAGCAATATGACAGCTTCTCCAGACAAAATTTTCAGCAAAAACACTCCCACTTTGTGGATTGTAGATCGTGTTACGGAGTTTTTGCACGTGGGTGAGGGTTCACCTCGGATTTTCTCGAGGAGCATATTGGAGCACCCATAGATTCTTCTGGTATTAGCTGATGATGATTGACAACAACATCAACAACAACATTCTCCAGTGTTGTCTTGCAGCGTCTACAACTCAAATATTGAAAAGTTCCGGAACAAAAGGACGACCTCGAGAAACATAAGTCTTCATCTATTCGGAGAAGCTGTAGTGCTGATCTATTAATGTTGGATATTTCCTGTCAGGAAAGGAGGATGAAAAAGACAGACGCCGTCGCAACGGTATTTTAAAATCTGGTTTGACTCTCTTGTGGTACGGACTCTCATGATCTGGTTGAGTGACTTTCTTTAAAAAAAGAAACATTTAATTGTAACGATGACGTACACTGCCTAGTAAAAAGTAAAAAGTAAAGTACCCCCGTCACGCCAAGTGGCGTATAGGGAATATGGTGTTAGTGACCATACATTTTACAGACCTTCGGCACATGATTTTTGGCGTAATGTGGTCGGTATTACGCTCGAGCCGCTTTACTTTCCCAGACAAATATCCGATACCCATTAAAGGCTGGGTGAACAGGATACGTCGGTTGGGATCGAACCCTACCTCTTGTCCTCTGTAGTCCAGTTCACTAACCACTGAGCTATCGCTGCTCCCTCCCTGACTAGTACACACCTTTATTTCACCTGACTCGGACTGTTTATTGTTTGCTGGTGCATTCTTCTGTTCCCATTAGAAATGTTCTTATTGATTGGTATTGAATTACCTGTTAGTCTATACTTTTAGTCGACAGATCCTTTTAGTTGTACAACGGATAACTCCATAGTGCACATATCCTCTCCTCAGCACCTTCCTCAGTATGATTCACTCATGCCACACACTAGCGAAAGCCCTACAGATGACGTCAGCTCAGATACACGAACCACATAGCACCGACCAAGATCATGACAACTTTCGTTGCCTCTTACAACACGCGTCACCTGACCTTGACTCTATTCCTGTCTTCCCTGACAGCGTTCAGGGCCTCTGTAGTCAGAACTGGACTACAACGGACAAGGGGTAGGGTTCTATACCAATCGACGGCTTCCGGGTTTACCCAGCCTTAAATGGGTACCGGATTTTTTCTGGAAAAGTAAACAGCACGGGCGTAATACCGACCACATTACCCCAAAAATCATGTGCTGAAGGTCTGTAAAATATAGGGTCACTAAAACCATATTTCCCTATACGCCACTTGGCGTGACGGTGGTACTTTACTTTTTTTTTTTTTTTTTACTAGACCAGCATGGAGAAAGTAGCAAAAGAAATGTGCGCACATTCTCTACATGAATACATACACAATCTGTTGTCTCTCAAAGCACATACAGCAATCTCAATTTGTTTACATACGTGCTGTATATCAATAAATTTACTATAAAGCATACGTGACTAATTTGGTTAGAGACTAAATAAGTGAAATAAGGTATAAGACAATAATTGAGGAACATTTAGTAATATATAACTGTTACTTGAACGGGGGTATAAAAAAAAAAGTAAAGTACCCCTGTCACGCCAAGTGGCGGATAGGGAATATGGTGTTAGTGACCATCAATTTCACAGACCTTCAGCACATGATTTTTGGGGTAATGTGGTCGGTATTACGCTCGTACCGCTTTACTTTCCCAGAAATAAATCGGGTACCCATTAAAGGCTGGGTGAACCAAAAGCCGTCGGTTGGGATCGAACCCTACCTCTTGTCCTTTATAGTCTAGTTCACTAACCACTGAGCTATCGCGCTCCTGAACGGGGGTGTCGGGAGGTTATATTTTAAACCGTAACTTAATTAAATACAATGTATTGTACGTGAAGCATACAATTGGTAAATTAGCTAATTTATTGTATGTGCAGCATACAACTGGTAAACTAGCTAATGTATTTTACGTAAAGCATGCAACTGGTAAATTAGCTAATGTATTGTACGTGAAACATGAAACTGGTAAATTAGCTAATGTATTGTAATTCAGAACTGGTGTTAATGAATGTTTTATAACCTATAAATAGTACAAGGAAGATTATGTTTGCTCTTGCAATTAGTACTATTGCCAATTAAATCTATCAGTGTCAAGTAGTAAACTAAAAAGCTTACAGAAAGACAATAGATAGTTTAGGATAGTAGTTTAGTAGAAAGTCAATAACAGAACTGATAAACATATGTAGACATAGAAAGTTGTGAAGAAGCAGCATCACATACGTTTGCATGTATCATAGTTGATGATGGTGATGGATTCCATCCTGCTTGTACAAGACAATAGCTTGATACGAAAACAACAACAAACAGCTTTCGTCAATTTAATAAATAAATTAACATTACCAGCTGGTGATCAAAGAGATCAATACAGAGCGTTATTGCTTGGGAGAAATGTCAGTTAAATTAGAAATATTCCTGATTGAAACCAACATTGAAAAGAAGCGGGGAAAAAAACCAACAAAGTGAAGCGGGTTATAAAACAAAAGAAACATAACAAAAACAAAGAAAACAAGACAACAAAATATAATTAGGCCATTAGTAGCGTCTGATTTCTTCCGCAACAAAACTGAAGGTAGATAATGTGCTCATAATAAATATTGAATCTTTTATGGAAACAAACCAACTTTATTGTAGACCCGGGGCATGCATGTTCTTTTTTCTGTTTACTTATTTCCGTTCTCTTGATAATTAATGTGTATCCTTATTTTTTCTTTTGCTTTTCGACTCAGGTGGGAATTGTGTTGCTGTTTTTCAACAAATGGCAATATTTTCCCATTTAATAGCAATATATTCAACTTGAGCATGGCGTTTGTTGTACTGTATAGATGAATGAATCAACACAAACTCATGGATTGATACAGGGAGATTATGGATTGATGGAGGAAAGATTAGAGATTAAGAATGGTAGTAAAAACAAAACTCTGCTCCCCAAAAGCGTTCAAAGTAACAAAAGGTTCAACAAGACAGTGCGAGGCAGGCTGGGTTATAAAAAGGCATTGTATTTCTTGCTAATGTTTGCTTTATATATTTTGTAAATTGGTGTACAGAGATGATATCAATCAATATAATAATCGTAGATGACTTTATTTTTCGTTAACTCGACTATTTGCGTTGACTTAAGTCGGAAAAAAAAAACAAGATAGGTTTGCTATATTATGAGTAAAACAGAATAAAAAAAAGAACTATCTATCAGTCTGTCTGTCTGTCTGTCTGTCTGTCTATCTATTGTCCTTTCGAGCTGAAGACGGCACATAGGGCAGAATCACAATCTCAAAAACAGAAACCTTGCGTGCCAAAATGGCACATATTGCAGAGAAAACTGTTTTCATAACAATACTTTTACAATGACAGCTTGTAAAGCCATCGATCAAACTCCTTAGTCGCCTCTTACGACATGCTTGGAAGGTCACAGTGTCACTATTCTTCACCTCCCTCATAATGAAGCCCCGGGTACAAATAATAATACATAAATATTATTATATGGGGAACTTCCGAGGCGATAATAGGGAATAATAGAACAAAGAAGTATGTGTTAGCACTCGAAAAATTGACAGACAAACAACAATAGAAAAAAACGAAGAACAATATATGGTCCGAAGTGGGATCGAACCCGTACTCAGTGGCACCGCGCCTTGCCACGAGAAGCCGAACGCTTAGTACACTGCCACGCAGCCAACTAAAAATTGGCTATTGCAGTAGTGTCTTCCACGAAAGGCGATCTCATGACTATAGCATAGGGTAACGATCACAGACCGGAAATAAATTGTATATTTGTACTTTCCTATTAATACAAGTATCTCCCAGTAGGGCTGAATACTTGTGTTGTAGACAACATTTATTGGACGAAACAGCCCGAATAGTAGTTCCCAGTGGTTATATACTGGGTACAAATAATAATACATAAATATTATTATATGGGGAACTTCCGAGGCGATAATAGGGAATAATAGAACAAAGGCGCCTTTCGTGGAAGACACTACTGCAATAGCCAATTTTTTAGTTGGCTGCGTGGCAGTGTACTAAGCGTTCGGCTTCTCGTGGCAAGGCGCGGTGCCACTGAGTACGGGTTCGATCCCACTTCGGACATATATTGTTCTTCGTTTTTTTCATTTGTTGTTTGTCTGTCAATTTTTCCGAGTGCTAACACATACTTCTTTGTTCTATTATTCCCTATTATCGCCTCGGAAGTTCCCCATATAATATATTTATGTATTATTATTTGTACCCAGTATATAACCACTGGGAACTACTATTCGTGCTGTTTCGTCCAATAAATGTTTGTCTACAACACAAGTATTCAGCCCTACTGGGAGATACTTGTATTAATAGGAAAGTACAAATATACAATTTATTTCCGGTCTGTGATCGTTACCCTATGCTATAGTCATTGAGATCGCCTTTCGTGGAAGACACTACTGCAATAGCCAATTTTTTAGTTGGCTGCGTGGCAGTGTACTAAGCGTTCGGCTTCTCGTGGCAAGGCGCGGTGCCACTGAGTACGGGTTCGATCCCACTTCGGACCATATATTGTTCTTCGTTTTTTTCTATTGTTGTTTGTCTGTCAATTTTTCCGAGTGCTAACACATACTTCTTTGTTCTATTATTCCTATTATCGCCTCGGAAGTTCCCCATATAATAATATTTATGTATTATTATTTGTACCCAGTATATAACCACTGGGAACTACTATTCGTGCTGTTTCGTCCAATAAATGTTTGTCTACAACACAAGTATTCAGCCCTACTGGGAGATACTTGTATTAATAGGAAAGTACAAATATACAATTTATTTCCGGTCTGTGATCGTTACCCTATGCTATAGTCATTGAGATCGCCTTTCGTGGAAGACACTACTGCAATAGCCAATTTTTTAGTTGGCTGCGTGGCAGTGTACTAAGCGTTCGGCTTCTCGTGGCAAGGCGCGGTGCCACTGAGTACGGGTTCGATCCCACTTCGGACCATATATTGTTCTTCGTTTTTTTTCTATTGTTGTTTGTCTGTCAATTTTTCCGAGTGCTAACACATACTTCTTTGTTCTATTATTCCCTATTATCGCCTCGGAAGTTCCCCATATAATAATATTTATGTATTATTATTTGTACCCGGGGCTTCATTATGAGGGAGGTGAAGAATAGTGACACTGTGACCTTCCAAGCATGTCGTAAGAGGCGACTAAGGAGTTTGATCGATGGCTTTACAAGCTGTCATTGTAAAAGTATTGTTATGAAAACAGTTTTCTCTGCAATATGTGCCATTTTGGCACGCAAGGTTTCTGTTTTGAGATTGTGATTCTGCCCTATGTGCCGTCTTCAGCTCGAAAGGACAATAGATAGACAGACAGACAGACAGACAGACAGACAGACTGATAGATAGTTCTTTTTTTATTCTGTTTTACTCATAATATAGCAAACCTATCTTGTTTTTTTTCCGACTTAAGTCAACGCAAATAGTCGAGTTAACGAAAAATAAAGTCATCTACGATTATTATATTGATTGATATCATCTCTGTACACCAATTTACAAAATATATAAAGCAAACATTAGCAAGAAATACAATGCCTTTTTATAACCCAGCCTGCCTCGCACTGTCTTGTTGAACCTTTTGTTACTTTGAACGCTTTTGGGGAGCAGAGTTTTGTTTTTTACTACCATTCTTAATCTCTAATCTTTCCTCCATCAATCCATAATCTCCCTGTATCAATCCATGAGTTTGTGTTGATTCATTCATCTATACAGTACAACAAACGCCATGCTCAAGTTCAATATATTGCTATTAAATGGGAAAATATTGCCATTTGTTGAAAAACAGCAACACAATTCCCACCTGAGTCGAAAAGCAAAAGAAAAAATAAGGATACACATTAATTATCAAGAGAACGGAAATAAGTAAACAGAAAAAAGAACATGCATGCCCGGGTCTACAATAAAGTTGGTTTGTTTCCATAAAAGATTCAATATTTATTATGAGCACATTATCTACCTTCAGTTTTGTTGCGGAAGAAATCAGACGCTACTAATGGCCTAATTATATTTTGTTGTCTTGTTTTCTTTGTTTTTGTTATGTTTCTTTTGTTTTATAACCCGCTTCACTTTGTTGTTTTTTTCCCCGCTTCTTTTCAATGTTGGTTTCAATCAGGAATATTTCTAATTTAACTGACATTTCTCCCAAGCAATAACGCTCTGTATTGATCTCTTTGATCACCAGCTGGTAATGTTAATTTATTTATTAAATTGACGAAAGCTGTTTGTTGTTGTTTTCGTATCAAGCTATTGTCTTGTACAAGCAGGATGGAATCCATCACCATCATCAACTATGATACATGCAAACGTATGTGATGCTGCTTCTTCACAACTTTCTATGTCTACATATGTTTATCAGTTCTGTTATTGACTTTCTACTAAACTACTATCCTAAACTATCTATTGTCTTTCTGTAAGCTTTTTAGTTTACTACTTGACACTGATAGATTTAATTGGCAATAGTACTAATTGCAAGAGCAAACATAATCTTCCTTGTACTATTTATAGGTTATAAAACATTCATTAACACCAGTTCTGAATTACAATACATTAGCTAATTTACCAGTTTCATGTTTCACGTACAATACATTAGCTAATTTACCAGTTGCATGCTTTACGTAAAATACATTAGCTAGTTTACCAGTTGTATGCTGCACATACAATAAATTAGCTAATTTACCAATTGTATGCTTCACGTACAATACATTGTATTTAATTAAGTTACGGTTTAAAATATAACCTCCCGACACCCCCGTTCAGGAGCGCGATAGCTCAGTGGTTAGTGAACTAGACTATAAAGGACAAGAGGTAGGGTTCGATCCCAACCGACGGCTTTTGGTTCACCCAGCCTTTAATGGGTACCCGATTTATTTCTGGGAAAGTAAAGCGGTACGAGCGTAATACCGACCACATTACCCCAAAAATCATGTGCTGAAGGTCTGTGAAATTGATGGTCACTAACACCATATTCCCTATCCGCCACTTGGCGTGACAGGGGTACTTTACTTTTTTTTTTATACCCCCGTTCAAGTAACAGTTATATATTACTAAATGTTCCTCAATTATTGTCTTATACCTTATTTCACTTATTTAGTCTCTAACCAAATTAGTCACGTATGCTTTATAGTAAATTTATTGATATACAGCACGTATGTAAACAAATTGAGATTGCTGTATGTGCTTTGAGAGACAACAGATTGTGTATGTATTCATGTAGAGAATGTGCGCACATTTCTTTTGCTACTTTCTCCATGCTGGTCTAGTAAAAAAAAAAAAAAAGTAAAGTACCACCGTCACGCCAAGTGGCGTATAGGGAAATATGGTTTTAGTGACCCTATATTTTACAGACCTTCAGCACATGATTTTTGGGGTAATGTGGTCGGTATTACGCCCGTGCTGTTTACTTTTCCAGAAAAAATCCGGTACCCATTTAAGGCTGGGTAAACCGGAAGCCGTCGATTGGTATAGAACCCTACCCCTTGTCCGTTGTAGTCCAGTTCTGACTACAGAGGCCCTGAACGCTGTCAGGGAAGACAGGAATAGAGTCAAGGTCAGGTGACGCGTGTTGTAAGAGGCAACGAAAGTTGTCATGATCTTGGTCGGTGCTATGTGGTTCGTGTATCTGAGCTGACGTCATCTGTAGGGCTTTCGCTAGTGTGTGGCATGAGTGAATCATACTGAGGAAGGTGCTGAGGAGAGGATATGTGCACTATGGAGTTATCCGTTGTACAACTAAAAGGATCTGTCGACTAAAAGTATAGACTAACAGGTAATTCAATACCAATCAATAAGAACATTTCTAATGGGAACAGAAGAATGCACCAGCAAACAATAAACAGTCCGAGTCAGGTGAAATAAAGGTGTGTACTAGTCAGGGAGGGAGCAGCGATAGCTCAGTGGTTAGTGAACTGGACTACAGAGGACAAGAGGTAGGGTTCGATCCCAACCGACGGCTCCTGTTCACCCAGCCTTTAATGGGTATCGGATATTTGTCTGGGAAAGTAAAGCGGCTCGAGCGTAATACCGACCACATTACGCCAAAAATCATGTGCCGAAGGTCTGTAAAATGTATGGTCACTAACACCATATTCCCTATACGCCACTTGGCGTGACGGGGGTACTTTACTTTTTACTTTTTACTAGGCAGTGTACGTCATCGTTACAATTAAATGTTTCTTTTTTTAAAGAAAGTCACTCAACCAGATCATGAGAGTCCGTACCACAAGAGAGTCAAACCAGATTTTAAAATACCGTTGCGACGGCGTCTGTCTTTTTCATCCTCCTTTCCTGACAGGAAATATCCAACATTAATAGATCAGCACTACAGCTTCTCCGAATAGATGAAGACTTATGTTTCTCGAGGTCGTCCTTTTGTTCCGGAACTTTCAATATTTGAGTTGTAGACGCTGCAAGACAACACTGGAGAATGTTGTTGTTGATGTTGTTGTCAATCATCATCAGCTAATACCAGAAGAATCTATGGGTGCTCCAATATGCTCCTCGAGAAAATCCGAGGTGAACCCTCACCCACGTGCAAAAACTCCGTAACACGATCTACAATCCACAAAGTGGGAGTGTTTTTGCTGAAAATTTTGTCTGGAGAAGCTGTCATATTGCTGGCATACTCTTTTCGATTTAGTTGCCCAGAGCTCTATTGAATGCGCGCGCGATCCACACGAGACCTCTTGTTTATTACCGTCATTCGAGAGGGCTAGACATCGGATCTCACTACACAAGAGAGGGCTAGACATCGGATCTCACTACACAAGAGAGGGCTAGACATCGGATCTCACTACACAAGAGAGGGCTAGACATCGGATCTCACTACACAAGAGACCAGAGGAGGGTATGGTCACGAAAAAAACCACAGATTAATTATTTTCATGTTTGTGAAATATCACCATCGGCTGTGGTGGGGTTTGAACCTGTCCCCTTCCTGTCAGTAGCGCGACGCCGTACCTCAAGACTACCCAGACCCCTAGAGAATGTTTTCTGCATTTCATGAAGTTTGACCATAGAGAGATGATCATGTCTGATGTGTCAGTTAAAAAAATGTAAAAAGTAAAGAGCCCCCGTAACAACAGACCTTCAACACATGATTTTCTGGGTAATGGCCCCATCACTAGCTGTCTCACCACTAGCTGCCTCATCACAAGCTGTCTCATCACTAGCTGTCTCATCACTAGCTGTCTCATCACTAACTGTATCATCACTAACTGCCTCATCACTAGCTGCCTCATCACTAGCTGCCTCATCACTAGCTGTCTCATCACATCACTAGCTGTATCATCACTAACTGCCTCATCAATAGCTGTATCATCTCTAACTGCCTCAATACTAACTGCCTCAACACAAGCTCCCTCATCACTAGGTGTATTATCACTAACTGCCTCATCACTAGCTGCCTCATCACTAGCTGTATCATCACTAACTGCCTCATCACTAACTGCCTCATCACTAACTGCCTCATCACTAGCTGCCTCATCACTAACTGCCTCATCACTAGCTGCCTCATCACTAACTGCTTCATCACTAACTGCTTCATCACTAGCTGAATCCTCACTAACTGCCTCATCACTAGCTGTATCATCACTAACTGCTTTATCACTAGCTGAATCATCACTAACTGCCTCATCACTAGCTGTATCATCACTAACTGCCTCATCACTAACTGCTTTATCACTAGCTGAATCATCACTAACTGCCTCATCACTAGCTGTATCATCACTAACTGTATCATCACTAACTGCCTCATCACTAGCTGTATCATCACTAACTGCCTCATCACTAACTGCCTCATCACTAACTGCTTTATCACTAGCTGAATCATCACTAACTGCCTCATCACTAGCTGTATCATCACTAACTGTATCATCACTAACTGCCTCATCGCTAGCTGTATCATCACTAACTGCCTCATCACTAACTGCCTCATCACTAGCTGTATCATCACTAGCTGCCTCATCATTGTCTCATCACTAGCTGTCACATCACTAGCTGTCTCAACACTAGCTACCTCATCACTAGCTATCTCATCACTAGCTGTATCAGCAAATAGAAAAGTTATAGATTTTTCATTGCCGATGTAAAGTACAAGAAGACTGAGATGATAACAGTTTAGGAAGTGAATGAAGGTTGAGTATAAAGCGATGAGCTGGGGTGGGATGGATGAAGGGAGAGAGAAAGAGATAGAGAGAGATAGAGAGAGCGAGAGAGAGAGAGAGAGAATTGACTGCGCAGTGCAGGATATAACAAATAAAACTATCTTTGCGGCATTACCCCATTTCTGGGGTCTGCAGAGGAGGAGGTGGACATTATAGGACTAGAGAATAAAGGCCGCTGTTCCTGAGCTACGCCAAGAGATGCTCGGGTCTTAGTTTTTTGTTTTGTTTTTTCACCCACGATAGGGAAAAAAAAAACCCTACCGGAATTGGAGCTCGCTTTCTCTTGGTTTGGAGCGCGACGAGTTATCGATTCGGCCATCCACTCTCCATGCGTAGGGGATAATAACAACAAATCACGTGCCTTAGAGATAACTAATATCGGTTGTGGTCGTGAAAGATTAAGATGCACAATAACAAAGGTCAGCTACAGTAATTTTCAGCGCTGGTTCCTGATAAAAAAAAAAAAAAAACAACAACGAAAAAACAACTATCTGGTAGCTTGTCATAAAAGACAATTAAACTGGGATTTTAATGAAGGATTACATCATCACAATGTTTAACAAACTAACTGCCGATATCAGATATGCATTTAAACATGCATTTGTAAACTGCACTATAAAGTACAAAATGTGTATTTAAAAAAAAAAACACGAAAAACAACATGCTCATTACGACTTTGTTTGAGGATACACAATCTGCTCTGGACCTGTAAACATGTATTAGTTTGCCATTGAAGCAAACTTGGGACTAGTTTTATAATTATAACTCATTTATGTAACTGAACACTAAAGTAATGATCGTTGTTTTTATTCTAAATGTGCGTATTGTACGTCACGTAAAGAAGAACTATTACTTACACATACATGGATGTTACTACAAATAACAAATAGAATTGTACACAGAATGTTCACTAAAATGGGAGAAATTTCAATGAGCAACATAAGAAACATATCCAGTTTTGCCGACTAGTACAACCTGAGTTTTATTGATTGACAAACCACGTAACGTTCGTTGCCGGGGAAACAGCGTCATAGAGATGAGATTTAGAAGCCAGGCGTCTAGCGTTCATAGCAACGACTCCTCCAGAACTGACCATCAGTGCCCATCTGAATACATCGCTCTGTAGACTGTACTCATCCACGGACTGCACTTTTTCATCACTGACATGTTTCAAAGCTTGAGCATAAACCTGACAGTAAACAGAAGTAGTTTTTTGACCAAAAAAAAAAAAATAAGGAATTAGCAAATATTAGAACGCTTTGAAGTAGTTCAAACAGCAATAAAATTCTTCTTCTTATTCTTCTTCTTCTTCTTCTTCTCCTTTCCTTCCTCATCTGCCTTTCAGCGTCGAGGGGAGATATAATTTGCGGTCTTTTGCTCTTCTGTTCGCCTCTGCAGCTGTTGTGTTTCCTAGTGCTTCTAATATTCCATCGACCCATCTTTTTCGTGGTCGACCATTGGGTTTGGTGTTCTCACAACGTTTGTTGAAGGCTCGTTGTTTTATGTTTTGTTCTTTCTGCCTTGTCACGTGGCCAAACCATTTTATCTGTTGTTTCCTTATATATTCTATGGCGGGAGCTATTCCTAGCTTTTCTCTCAGTTTTCATTTCTGATCTTATCTCTCTGACTGTTTCCTGTCATTCGCCTGACACATTTCATCTCTGTAGAGGTTATTTTTCTTATTGTTCTTGCATCTAGGGTCCAGGTCTGGCATTGGTAGCACAACGTTTGGATGAAGATTGTATTGTATAGTGCTCGTTTTGCCTCCAGAGTTATTTCCTTGTTGGACAATAGTGGCGATAACTGTCTAATGATTTGACAAGCCTTGTTGCATCTTGATTCTATCTCTGCTGTTTGAGAATTATCGTTTGTCATTAGACTTCCTAGGTATTTGAATTCCTCTACTTGTTTTAATGTAAATATAATAACATTATTAAACAATGTAAATCTTGGAAGTTTTTTTTAAAGTAAAATGAGAAATATGCACAAGTAACTGTAAAATCGAAAATAACTCTTTTTCTGATCTTTATAATGCACACACATATCTTTCTAAAATGTCAGTGCAATGGGAATATTTAACAAAAATGTATACAATTATATGTTGCAGATACGGAAATAGGAATTAAGAAAATAACTAAACGTTGTAACATTATCATTAGTAGACCTGGAAACTGCACAAGCACATAAGCACATGTCTGCTACTTATCAATAGGAGGACAAGAACAGCAGATGAATTTAGAACGCAAGCCATGAGGCCGAAACTGAAAATAACTGTCGAGTCAATCACTTGACACGGGAAATACGGGTGAGACATATCAGCCAGAGATTGTATAAAAGTTTCAAGAGTAGAATCCACAAAATGACACAAGATCCGTCTGAGCAGAAGAAGAAGAAGAGGGTTGAAAATAAAGAAATGAATAGGGCCACAGGTTATGATAGATAAGAATAAGATGAATTGTTATCTCCGTGATTGAGAGAGCCATTCCGGTCTATGAGAGGGTTCCTCATAGTAAACCGACTTCAAACATTTGAATGGTAAGAGACTATATCATTTACCTAGACACTGTGGGGATCTCAGTGACCAGAAGAGTTGAACTTAGTAGAGACTGGCATAACAACTTCCCGAGGAATGTCGTAGAAGTGTTCATTGAACCGATTACCCAGAAGTCTCCTTTCTCAAAGTATTTTTTGTGACAGCTTTTGCAAATAATGGTCTGTATGACGTTAAGGGAAACACAGGTGCCACCCCCATTTTATCTTAACAAATAAAAACGCTAATATTGAAAGTGACTTGGTTAGTCTACATGCAGCACAAAAGAACACGTTTTGCAAAAAGGCCTGCTATAATGTACCGTACTCCTATGACCGGCCATAGGGTTGTTCGGTCTACTTCCCACCAGAATGTAATGAAGGTTAGTAAAAGTAAAGTACCCCCGTCACGCGTCACGCCAAGTGGCGTATAAGGAATATGGTGTTAGTGACCATAAATTTAACAGACCTTCGGCACATGATTTTTGGGGTAATATGGTCGGTATTACGCCCGTGAGGCTTTACTTTCCCAGAAAAAAATCCGGTACCCATTAAAGGCTGGGTGAACCTGGAAGCCGTCGGTTAGGATCGAACCCTACCTCTTGTTCTTTGTAGTCCAGTTCCCTAACCACTGAGCTCTCTTTCGATGAAGCTTAAGTTTATACTATATTGATGAAAGATCTGAGAACAGTTTGACGAGTGGTTGGACTCGAATGAAGGATCGGTAAGTAGCATTTCAAGGACTCCGTGCATGACGAACTTATTTGTGGTGGGTGAGGGACGGTAAGAACAATTCTACCTGAAGAGGGTGAGATGTAAATAGTGACAAAAGCCTCAATGCTAGATATAGGATGAATTTCTTAGAGGACGCATTAAAGAACCGGTTCAGGATAATGACGATGGCGAAAGAATTCAAACATGAGGTGGGCTTGTCAGAAGTTATGGTGACAGAGGCATAGGATCTGAGAAAGGATAGGATGAGGACAGAAAGGGAAGGGAGAAGGTGTTGATGAAATAAGAGTGAACATTTCTCATTGGTCGACTTGTAAAAGACGGATGAGTGGACGCCAGAGGAAAGAAGAAAACAGATAATGTAGAATCAAGAAAGCAGATTTAAAACAAAGACGATACCCCACAAAATCCAAGATTTTGTATCTTGTTCCAAAGATCTGAAACATTAAAAAAGATTAAGCTGTTGCATCTTTTCAAGTGTATGTTTACAGCGAAGTTATGCACAAAAAAAGCACAGTGACAGCTTAAAAAATTTATGAACGGAGATGGAAAATGGCATTTGCTGAAAAAAGGCAGTGTTGTCTGACTTATCTTGTCTTGAATTTCACATTCTATTTTCTAGAAAATAAAGAATATAGAGACAAATAAGAAGGGAGGGAAAGGAGGGAGGTGAGATGAAAACGAAAATGTAGACAATAAATATAAAACAGAAATAAAATAAAGTAAAGAAATGTAGCATGTATTGTGCATGAATGAGACACACAGAAAAGCAACTACAATATAATGGAAAAAAGCAAAACGTACAAGTGCGAAAAAAGTGAATAGTTAATAGCAGTCTGAGGTGTTGACAAATAGGATTCAAGGATATAATTTGGAGTTGAAAAACCATAGGAATTTACAAGAGACTTAAATGTCGAGGATCAGAACAATAAGAGACAAACGTAATAGAATTAAAGACGAAGAAGGCGCGTTAATAAAATATATAATACACTATTTAAACAAAAATATTCTAAAAATTTGATAGACAGAGCCTGAAAACAAAAAAAAAATATCGACGTAAAATCTTAGTGGCGAATCGAAATAATGAAAAAACACTGCTAAATTGTTTCATCCTTCTTAAATCGTTAATCCTTCTGTTTTTAGTCCTCAAATGTGTTATATCATTTTTATTTAAAATTGGGGATGTATTTACATAAAAAAAAACATTAAAGTGCTTAAAATGCACAAACAAACTGGCGACTGAATAAGATAAAAACGGGTTTATTTTGACCATATTAGACACCATAATGGCACTGAAAGACAATATTGGAGATTATAGTTCTTAGATGCCGGAGAAGAAAGCAACATGGATGTCGATACACAGAGACATCGAGGACTTCATTTACTTTGGCTCCCAACACACCGAAACGTGTTCAGGTCAGAGGTACCAAGAGTAACGTCCACCTAGTTACTGGTTACATCTGTGATGAAAATGATGAACAACATGAATATACATCATCATCATCCTCATCATCAAGAACCTTGCCTGCAACCGTAGGTGATTATGTCTCTACACAATTTTCGACCCCGAAAGTTATTTATCATTTCTGCTGTTGACCTTCTGTCAAGCCATTCTCTTAAACTGTCTGGTATTTTTTCTCTTTGCCTCCTCCATCTCTTCGTTCCTCAATTTTCCCAGTTGTCACAATATATTTCAGCTGTTGCCATCTCTTTGCTTGACCCAAAAAAAATTGATGACTGTTTCTTCCTTATATTGGAAATTAGCTCTCTTTTTGATTTAGCCTCTTTCTGAGCGTTTTCGTTACTCTTCTTAGCTGTCTATGGTACTCTCAATATTCTTCTGTAGAACCATATTTCTACAGACTCCAGTGTTTTTCTTGTCTGTTGTCCTATTGTTTATGATTCACATCGATTTGTTAGGACTGGCTCTATATAACATTTAATAACTCTTTGTTTTGTTCTATTGTCAAAAATGGATTGCATAGTATCTAACTCATTTTTTGGGAAAGCTGCTTTTGTCTGAGCCATTCTGCACATCACATCTGTTGTACATCTACTGTCTGAGGTTAACATTGTTTCCAGATATTTAAATTCATTTAGCTATTTTAATATTGTTCCTCTTACATAGCGGTGATGTCTTTTTCTTTGTTGTTACCATTACTTGTGTCTTTTTGCTATTAAGGCTGAGTCCGTTAGTCTTGCATTCCGTCACTATAATGTCTAACATTTCTTGTAACTCATTTTCGCTTTTAGTGAATAAGACCTTATCATCAGCATATCTTAGATTATTTATATTATGACCTCCAATTGTTATTCCAGGCATGCCCCTTATTGATCTTAAAATAATCTCACTATAGTATCCTTTGTCAGTCATAGTTGACTGGATTTTTCAGCGCTCCTAAAAATGTTATTTTTACTTTTCTTTCGCAGTGTATTCTCTTTCTCTATGAATCTGTCTACTTCTTGTTTGAGGTGAACCTCTAGAGTGTGTTTCCAGAGATTGCGGTCTGCAGCTATGTCTTCCCATGCTGCAGGGTTTATGTTCAGTCTTCATGTCGCGTTTACACACATCTACAAATCGAAGCTTTGGCGTCCCCTAGTTCTTTTACCCACTGCCAATTGTCCGTAGAGTATATCTTTTGGTATACGGCCATCTTTCATACGATGTACATGGCCAAGCCAGCGTAACCTACGTTGTTTGAGCAGCGTGTAGATATTCGGGAGGCCTGTGCAAGTCATGACCTCAGCGTTTGTCACTTTATCCTTCCAGGTGATTCCAAGAATACTGCGCAGACATCGCATATGGAATGCATTTAGCCTCCTCTCCTGCTTTACATAGGTTGTCCAAGATTCGCTGCTATACAGGAGGATACTAATTATGCAGGCATTATACACTGCGGCTTTTGTTTTAATTGTCAGTTTGCTGTTTTGCCAGACACGCTTAGAAAGACGGTCAAAGTGGTAGTAGCTTAACCAATACGAGTGTCAATTTCTGTATCTAAAGATAGTCCGTCGCTGATGATGGACCCCAGGTAGTTATACTGCCGCACGATATCAAGTTTATAGTTGTCGATAGAGATTGCAGGTGTTGCTTCGACGTCCTGACCGAGTATGTTAGTTTTCTGCAAACTTATTGTTAGACCGAAGTCTCGGCAGGCATGCGCAAAGCGATGCACCATGCTCTGGAGTTCTTCCAGACTTTGCGTGACAAGTGCAGCGTCGTCAGCAAATAACAGATCTCTAATAGAGATATGTCTAACCTTAGACCTTGCCTTTAATCTTGAGATATTGAGCAATGGACCATCGGATCTAGTATGCAGATAGACTCCTTCATTCGCATGTGAGAACGCATGTTTTAACAGAACAGAGAAGATGATTCCAAATAGAGTTGGAGCAAGAACGCATGAAACGATTTGACTAGCGTCAGTAGAGTATGTGGGCAGCCTATTTTGGAAAGTATTTTTAAAAAACCTTCCCTGCTGACAAGATCAAATGCCTTTGTAAGGTCGATAAAGGTTATGAAGAGAGGCTTTTTCTGCTCTCTAGATTTTTCTTGAAGTAGACCTAAAGAGACAATCATGTTTGCAATTGATCTTCCGGATCTAAAGACACATTGCGATTCAGGATATACGCGTTCTGCGAGTTTTTGTAGCCTTCCTAAGATGACTCCGGCGAAGGTCTTGCCGACGATGCTAAGTAAGGAGATGCCTCTGTAGTTGTTGCAGTCGCCACTATCTCCTTTATTTTTGTAGAGAGTTACAATCACAGAGTCTCTCATATCTTGTGGAATGGTTTTCTCTTTCCAGCATTGATGTTGTACTTCAAGCAGGGGATGTAACAATGCACTTTTGCAGAATTTGATCAGATCGAGAGGGGGATCCCATCTTGTCCTGGAACCTTGCCTGTGGCCAAGCTACATAAGGCCCTGCTAAGTTCCTCTACAGTTGGTTCAGTGTCTAGCTCTTCCATAGGTGGGAGACATTTTATGGCGTCAAGGACGTTTGGTGCAACAGTGTTTTCTATTGAATAAAGTGATGAATAATACTCCACCCATCTTTCCATCTGTTTGCCTCTATCTGATATTTTCTCCCCAGTGGATGTCTTTAGTGGGGCAATAGTGTATTTTGTTGATCCGAGGACTTTTTTAATGCATCATACATTACTTTTAGGTTCCCTGTTTGAGATGCAGTCTGGAAGCTGTCGCTAAGTTGTAACCCATACTCATTAGCGCAGCGTTAAGCTGTTTGCTGGACTTTGTTTATGGTCATTTGATAGCCTGCAGAGTATTTGCATTAGGTGCGCGCTTGTGATCTAAGAAGGCCGCGCCTTTAGCTTCGATTACGGGTATCACTAGCATGGGAGTTGGCTTCAAACCAGTCGCGAGACTTAAATGTTAGTTTTCCAAAGATGACGTCATGGGACGCACCAAGATGAAAGCATAATCGCGTCCGAGCCATCGTTTGAGCAGTGTTGACTTTGAACATCACGCTGTTTGTTGTCACAGTGAGTTGGCTGATTTTTGGAGGTGTGGCCACGGTATGATAGTAGATGTTTGTGAACAGTTCGTTGACCACCGCTGTGGATAAAGTCTTTGTTTTGCTGGCTTCGTTCGAGGCCTTGGAAGTTAGTGACCTGATTTGTGCAGCCGGTTGGTTTGGGACGAATTGTGCGTTACAACGTCACTGCTGTAGTGACTCGGTTTGTGACGGGACTACAGGGACATGTCTAAACAATGACAGCTGTCAGCACGGGTATTTCGGTCCCCAGTTTCAGTACTTGGATCTCGTTTGCAAATGCGCCCAGGGGTCTGAACCTGCTTTCCTGTTTGATGACAGCGACATCACATGTGGTACGGACGCGAATTCTGCATCAGTTGGGACAACTCTCGATCAATCTTTGCCGTGCTCCTGGTTTGGGATTTGTGTGGGTGACTTGACGGATACGGACAGTTTCACGGTGAAACTAAATGGTTCTGCATCATGTAACAATGAATCACGGTTTGTAGTTAGTTCGCACGACATTGATGTCTTTTGCTCTGGGGCTGGTCTGATCAACAAGTTACGGATTGAAGGGGCGATAGTTGCAAATACCTGCTCCATCTACATTGGTGGGTGTCGGAATGTGGCCCTCAAACAGAACACAAACCAGGCCGACACATTTAATGTTTGCTATAAAGGAGACGGATGTGGACCAGAGGCTGCAGTTAATGGCAAAACAAAGACCAATCTCTATGACAATGACTGCGCAAACACACACAATTGAGAAGTGGAACCAATTCTTTTTACTGGTATCTGAACTATGCCACGTCCCGGAAGATTCACACCATTCGTATTTATCATCGAGCTAGCGCTATGATTCGGGTAAAGAATGCCACTCTAAAGGCTTTCTCTGACAGTGGCGGTGTAGTGTTCCAGTATAATGATATATCATACCCAAACATTTATGTGAACACTATTGTAGTCACCACACAAGCGACAATGGCACACATTACGATTGAGTTCTCATCGACCATTTCGCAGGCCAACAGTGCACTGACGGTGAGTGAGGTGCAAACATTTACAGACACCTATTGTCTGGACGGGCATTCTTGGTCGGTGCGGACAGACGTGTTCTGACGGCTGTGACATCATGTGTGACCCAAACGGTACAGACTGTGCGTGCAAGGAGACGTGCTACGGATCAGACTGCACTCTCAAATGTCAGGACAACTGTTTCAACGACACATGTGGACAGTCAACCGGGAACTGTACATGCAAGGGAACGTTCTACGGGTCAAACTGCACTCTTAAATCTCCGGACAACTGTTTGAACGAAACCTGTGAACAGTTAATCGGGGCCTGCGTCTCGTATGTCGATGATCCCCACGTTAAGAAGAGTACTACAACAAACCCAAGCATATGGATACCTTAATGTGTTTCTGTGCTGGACATGGTTCATTTCTTGGTGTTTTTCCGTGAAGCCATGGCTCATATATTGATGTGTTTCTGTGCTTGCCATGGCTCATATCTTAGCTTGTGTGTGTGTGTGTGTGTGTGCTGGTCATGGCTCATATCTTGGTGTGTGTCATATTAGTCATATCTCATATCTTGGTGTGTCCTTGTTAATCATGTCAAATATCTTTATGTGTGTATGTGTTTAGTCATATCTCATATCTTAACGTGTATCTGTGTTAGTCATGTGTCATATCTTTGTGTGTGCATGTTTGGGTTAAATATCTCATATCTTTGTGTGCATGTTTATGTTAGTCATGTCTTTGTGTGTGCATGTCTGTGTATGTCACATCTCATATCCTTGGGTGCATGTCTATGTTGATCATATCTCATATCTTTGTGTGCATATCTATGTTAGACACGTGTCATATCTTTGTGTGTGCATGTCTATGTCAGTCATATCTCATATCTTTATGTGCATGTTTATGTTAGTCATGTGTCATATATCTTGATGTGTGTCAGTGTTAGTCATGCCTCGTATCACTGAAGGGCAATTCTGTGTTGGTCACATCTCCTATCTTTGTGTGTGCATGTCTGTGTTAGTCACCTCTAGTGACTCGGGCAGATGGTGCTCGTAAACCTGGGAGGGCCGACCATCTAAGGGCAGAATCCCCCTACAGAAAAGATCATCTGCTGCCTTGCAGGAAGATTGGGGACAATCAAAGGCTAAGGAATGCAAACCTGAATAAAATGCTGGCTGAAATCGGATGCACTGGGCCGCTGGCGCAGAACACAGTGCAACGTTTTAACGGGTGTTTAATCAGAGTGGATCTGGCAGACTCTAATTGTGATGTTCTGTCTGTGGGGGCGATCAAACACTTAACCTGACAGCTGACTTCATGTGAGAGTCTGGAATCCTACTCTGATTGAGTCCTGATCGTAGAGAGAGAAAGAGATAGAGAGAGAACTGCTGGGCTAATGCAGAATGTGTTAGCTTACTAGTGTCTATGCGTGGTCCCTTCTTTGGCTGCTTTGCATAATGGAAGCTCATGGGCAGTAACTTGAGTTTGCAGCAGACTAGAGAATGATCCGAGTCACAGTCGGCACTGTGGTATGACCGTGTGTGAATTACAGATTTGAGGAAAGGGAGTCTGACAAGTATCAAGTCCAGCTGGTGCCAGTGTTTCGATCGTGGGTGTCTGACAAGTATCAAGTCCAGCTGGTGCCAGTGTTTAGATCGTGAGTGTCTGACAAGTATCAAGTCCAGCTGGTGCCAGTGTTTAGATCGTGTGTGTCTGACAAGTATCAAGTCCAGCTGGTGCCAGTGTTTAGATCGTGTGTGTCTGACAAGTATCAAGTCCAGCTGGTGCCAGTGTTTAGATCGTGTGTGTCTGACAAGTATCAAGTCCAGCTGGTGCCAGTGTTTAGATCGTGTGTGTCTGACAAGTATCAAGTCCAGCTGGTGCCAGTGTCTCGATCGTGGGTGTCTGACAAGTATCAAGTCCAGCTGGTGCCAGTGTTTCGATCGTGGGTGTCTGACAAGTATCAAGTCCAGCTGATGCCAGTGTTTCGATCGTGGGTGTCTGACAAGTATCAAGTCCAGCTGGTGCCAGTGTCTCGATCGTGGGTGTCTGACAAGTATCAAGTCCAGCTGGTGCCAGTGTTTCGATCGTGAGTGTCTGACAAGTATCAAGTCCAGCTGGTGCCAGTGTTTCGATCGTGGGTGTCTGACAAGTATCAAGTCCAGCTGGTGCCAGTGTTTCGATCGTGAGTGTCTGACAAGTATCAAGTCCAGCTGGTGCCAGTGTTTCGATCGTGGGTGTCTGACAAGTATCAAGTCCAGCTGGTGCCAGTGTTTCGATCGTGAGTGTCTGACAAGTATCAAGTCCAGCTGGTGCCAGTGTTTCGATCGTGAGTGTCTGACAAGTATCAAGTCCAGCTGGTGTAAGTGTTTCGATCGTGAGTGTCTGACAAGTATCAAGTCCAGCTGATGCCAGTGTTTCGATCGTGAGTGTCTGACAAGTATCAAGTCCAGCTGGTGTAAGTGTTTCGATCGTGAGTGTCTGACAAGTATCAAGTCCAGCTGGTGCCAGTGTTTCGATCGTGGGTGTCTGACAAGTATCAAGTCCAGCTGATGCCAGTGTTTCGATCGTGAGTGTCTGACAAGTATCAAGTCCAGCTGATGCCAGTGTTTCGATCGTGAGTGTCTGACAAGTATCAAGTCCAGCTGGTGCCAGTGTTTCGATCGTGAGTGTCTGACAAGTATCAAGTCCAGCTGGTGCCAGTGTTTCGATCGTGGAGGTCTCCAAGATACTTTATGCTGAGGCTTGATTTTGAAAAAAAGTATTTGTGACGTCACAGGTTATGATAGGCGCAAAACCCTAGAAGTCGTCAACCGTATTCATTTAATTCACCAACTCCAAAGCGACCGAGGCTGGTTGGCCACGAACTGTGGTCTGCGCCAATTCTAGCATTGAAATCCCCCAGTAGAATAATGTGATCTTGACCTTGTATAATTTTTATGACTTCTATCTAATTTTCGTAGAAATTATTCTTGATTTCAGGTGAAAAGCACACGGTCGGAGCGTATATACTTATAAGGGTAACTGGTCTTGCTGTTGTATTAAGGCGAGTATTATTATTCGCTCTGATGGATTGTGACCTAGTGTAACCAGACCTTTTAGAGATTTTTCCACAGCAAATCCCACACCGTGTTCTCTGATATCGTCGCTGCTCTTTCAACAATAACCTTAACAATAGAATACGTAGTCCGCCTCGTTCAGCATACTTGATCCTGCCAAACGCGTCTCATGAAGTACCGCTATATCCAAATAAACCTTTTCAGTTCTTTATTGATTATGGCTGTCTTTCTGGCGTTGTTTATGTCGTGCAAATTGTCAGATAGGCCAGTTTGCATTGTGCGGACGTTCCAGCAACACAAGCTTAGGTTGAGTTTCTTAATTGTTGGTTTCGCTTGTGTGGCAGGTGTGGATGGTAACATGTTGACACCAAAATGGCGAATCTGGAGTGTCTTCTCCAGGTCGCGAGCTTGGGCAGAAAAAGAAAGAGACAAGTTGCTACCTATGCAATATGTTTCTTCACTCCACGCAGCCGAATGATCCAAAGATCTAGCAGGGCAAGAACGGTTTGGTGCCAACTGCGTCGCAGCGGTTGCCAGAGTAATGTTGAAGTAAACACTGAACTGCCTAAGGGACTACAACTTCGGATTTTTCCTCAGGGTTTACTCCCGAAGTCTATTCCGTGAACGGGTACCCGCTAGGCAGCGGGGGTTTATAATCGGAGTTGACCTTCTCCTAGATGCCTTACCATCTTTAGGCTGACGGGTCGCACCTACCCGGGTAGGAGGTTAGGGCGCCTCCGGTTCACCGACGAAAACGTCATTGGGCATTTGGGGCATTTTATAGAATTAGCTGCCCCACGCAACTAATTCACCCCACCCTCTGTATCGCCACTTGACTTCATTTTGCGGAACGCGGCTGGTTAATTCTATATTCGCAGCACGCTTCTATATCTAGAGGCCGGCCACTGTTCCACTAGTGGACACGTTTAGAAGTAGGTCAAGATGCCTACCCCTAGGCACCAGGTAGGATAGTGCCAAAGCTCTCTGCACGCGTGAATCCAATGCTCATATTATCGAAGATGTGTCAACTTACATTGAGTCCGCAATGAATCAAAATACCATCCAATCCTTATCAATGAAATTACATAAACATCATCGAAGAAATAAAAAAAAACAATCACAGGAATCATGCAGGATAACTGCTACAGGCATAAGGTACCTCTGCTATCATATTTAATCGAAATACACATGGCATAACGACAAACATGTCTAACTAGGACACCATCTTAGCCCGCCATCTCACTATATATATTAAATAAATCTGATGACAGCACACAAACTTGCCTAACACCTTGTATTATTTCTTTGAACATTCTCAGTTGATTTCCAGCTCTTTTGGTCGCTGTTTGTTGCCAATATATGTTCTTTATTATTCTTAGATCTTCGCTGTCAACGTTTATGCCTTCTAAAATTTTGATTATTTCTTGATACTTTACTTTGTCAAATGCTTTGGTATAATCTATGAAACATAGGTATAGATCTGTTTTCACCTCTATGGCTCTTTCGACTAAAGATCGATCTTATGATGTATATGGCATTGTTCGTACCATTATCTCCAACAACGCCATACTTTTCATCACTCATTTCTGGTCTGAATATACAGATAGTTTTTGCTTAAAGTAAGTTAACTGGAACTGAGTTATTGAGTTATTAGCGGGTCATCATCATTGCACTCCGAACATGTCCATAGGTGCTCAGATCCCCTCCTCAGCAAAGTCTCGAAGTGTCCAGCGACTGACGACTCTAGTTCTGTGTTGGTTCATTAGTCTACTTACACGCTCACTACGTTTCTCGTTTCTGGCTGCGCCCATCTTTTTCATCCGAAGGAGTGACGTGAGCTCATGGTTATCGATGTCCTGTGTCCCTCCAACTTCTCGGAGCGCAATGATGATGTCCGCTCGATCGATTGGTTGACCGTCCTCAATAATAGCGCAGCTAGCCAACCTGTCCGACTTTTCATTTCCCCGTACTCCAGCATGTCCTGGGACGTAGGCAAAGATGACCTTACGTATTTTTGACTTCTGCAATGACTCTACCCATTGCCTACGCACAGATCCCGCCTCCACTTTCCGTATCATGCTCATCGAATCACTCAGTATACAGGCGTGAGTGTAATCTTTTGACTCTAGCCAGATGAATAACCGGAGCTCTTGTCATCCAGTTTCATAAAACAAGTCAGTTGTTTAATACCAGGTATGTGAAGCAACGGCGTGTGCCTACATTTGTTAAATTTATATTATTTGTATCAAACGTATTTATCATTTTATATTTATCAAATGAAACATTAAAAGCCAGCGTTTGAGCGATTAGTTATTTTTTTTCAACAAAGTACTAAATAAATAAAAATAAATCAAATTAACACTTTTAATCAGAATTTATAAATTGGACTGATCATAATTGGAGGACGTTGCTTTCAAGAATTTGTTATTTTCTCATCGAGTCATTTACCAGATGCCTGCTTTTAATAAAGGAATTGACGTTTAGTAAGGGTTGACAAGAATAGTGAAAAAGCAAGCAACTAAATGATAGTCTCGCTGGTTTCATCTGTAGAGAAACTGTCGGCGTTTATATATAGGTTCATCTTAGAGAAGTCCTGGTCAGATTCAGCAGTAGAAATGGAGATAGTGTTGCAATAATAATAATGCAATAATGCAACAGACATTTTCTTCTCTGCCAAGGAACCACGAGAACCGCTTCAAGACCGTCTTTCTGAACCTCTAATCCTCTTATACAAACTCGCTACTAGTCTCACCGAAAGTAACATGATCTATCCTGACATCTGTGCAGCTTATTTCTGCTTTAGAAAGAAGGTGATTTTTTTCCATTAGCAGTTTCATATTGTCACAAACATTGCAGGATTAAATTGGTGTGATTGTTTATCTATTGTCTACTTCATTCTCCAAAGAAATTCCTCCAAAGTTCACATTTTCAACTGCTCGTACAGCTACACAATTAAAAGTTACATTATTTCATTTCCTGTCTTCAAATAGCCAAAACGAGAGTGTGATGATTGACATTTTTTTTTAATAATTGGGAAATTTAGAGGAAACATCTTTTTCAATTTCATCTTCAGAAAGTTTGTTGACAATTTCTCTTTGCTTTGGAATCCAAGATGCACCAATCATTGGGTACGGTAACTTTTTATTATATATATATATATATATATATATATATATATATATATATATATATTTATATACACACACACATACGTACGTACATACATATATATATATATATATATATATATATATATGTTTGTGTATGTCACAAACAAGATGAAATGAAAACACAAATCGAGAATACATGCAAAAGCACATCATAGTAGTATACACAAAGATAAGTAATGCACGGTGAGAGAAAAGCACAAGATAATGGCATACCTCATTTGTGAAGAAACTAACTCGCACATTGTCAGCCTCCGTGAAGAACTGGCCTGCCAACTCGTCTTGTTCAATGTTTAACCTCACACTGGCTCCCATGTAGACAGCGTCTTCTAGGTCTCGTGGGCTGCCATCTGTGGATACTCCAAGCGCGTCGGTCCGAAGAATCTAATAACAGTTAAATAACTCAAACCATAAACACACATTACCAAAACAAAACACAACATAAAATATAGTGCTACATGGAAGAGAAGTATTCGTACTTTACCGTAACAGGCCACAACATATGGAGTTTTGTGCATGCTCTTTCTTGCTATTAATTTCTTCTCCAAGTCAGACAAACGGGACCCATTCTTTCTATATCAATATTTTAAGAGGCAAATACATCATGAAATAACAGTGTATTTGATTTAGAGATAAATTATTGAGTTAGTGAGTTATTATCGGGTCATCATCATTGCACTCCGAACATGTCCATAGGTGCTCAGATCCCCTCCTCAGCAATTCCCTCAGTGTCCAGCGACTGACGACTCCAATTCTATGTTGGTAGATAAGTCTTCTTACACGGCCACTAAGTTTCTCATTTCTGTCTGTGCCCAACTTAACTCCCATTTCCATCATCCAAAGAAGTGACGTGGATCTGTGTTTGTCGAAGTCCTGTGCTCTTCCCACTTCTTGGAGGGCATTGATGATGTCCGCCCGATCCATTGGTTGCCCGTCCTCAACGACAGCACAGCTAGCCAACCTGTCCGCTCTTTCATTTCCACGTACTCCCGCATGTCCAGGGACAAAGACAAAGGTGGCCTTACGTATATTGGATTTCTGCAACGATTCTACTCATTGTATGCGTACAGAGCCCGCCTCCACTTTTTTTATCATGCTCATCGAATCGCTCAGTATACATGCGTGGGTGTAGTCTTGTGACTCTAACCATTTAAATGACATGGTCACTGCCATCACCTCCTTTGTCATGCTACTCGTGGTCATGACGTATGCACCACTGTCTTCGTAGACTATTCCGCCTGCCGAGCGTGCTGTAAATGTCACACTTCTTTGGTGTCGTCTTACAGATCCGTCTGTATAGATGACTGCATCTTTCTCATCGGTGTTATCGCAGATGAGACCGTTGACCTCAGCATTAACCACGACCGGGTTCTGTTCCCTACTTTTCCTGTCGAATGTGACAATACACGAGAAAGTTCCCTGAATGACGTAGGCACCGGTATCCACTCCTCACCAACGCTGATATTGGTCAGCCCACAGACATGTTTTATGACATCTTCTGCTCGGCCCACCCATGATTTGCCTCTTTTTAGCCTGTCACCTTTCCCTGTGTTGAGCACGCGGTGCAATTGATGCTCTTGATCTGTACTAATCTTCAGGTATGCTCGTGCTCTCCAGATCTTGATTCTGTCATCCATGGTTGGAAAGTCAAGAAGATACCTCATTGCTACACAGGGAGTGTCCCTTGTACATTCCAAGATAATGCGCATGGCTTCATTTTGTATTTTCTCCAGCCTATCAATGTGAGTCGTACTGACTGTAAGAATTGCCAGGGCATACTTGATTGGTGCGAGGACTAATCCCTGGAACAGAAGAGTAAGTAGCCTCTGCTCGATGTTGGCAGCTGTCATGACCTTCAAGGCGGCTAATCCTTTGCGGGATTTTGTTACCACATGGTCGACGTGGTCCCGAAAACACAGGCTGCGATCAAACTTAACTCCGAGGTATGTCATCAACTTGTCCCTGGTCACCTCATCAGCTCCCATTCGTACTACCGGTGTGGTCGTATTAACGATATGATTTTTTAAGGGAGAACCATGAAACTGATGCTTTATTAGGATTAGCCAAGGCATCTGAAACCCCACACCAGGAAGAAATGCGATCGAGTTCGTCTTGCATTGTGGAGGCGATTCCCAGTCTGTCTCTTCCCTGTCGATATACCAGAATATCATCAGCAAAAGTCATAGTTCTTCCCCTTCCATCCAGCTGTTGTTCCGTGATCGTTATTGTGTACACGTTAAATAGAACTGGTGACAATGGTGAGCTTTGTGGCAGCCCTGGACAAATGGACGTTGGCTCGGAAGACCAACTTCCACATCTGAGTATCACCTTCCTCTGAAACAGTGCCACGGCGATCCATCTAATGAGGAAAGGGTGCACCGCCAGTTTGAGGAGCATATGCATGAGATATTCAAATGGTACCCTATTGTTTGCATCCTCCAGATCTATAGCAGCAGCACATGTCTCCATTCGTCTGTGGAAGCCTTCGAAGACCTCATAAGCAAAGACTGCCGCGTTGAGCGATGTCTCTTTGTTATATCTATAACCTCCGGGTGTGAGTGGGAATGCGCGTTTCTGTTCAAGGTGACATGTGAGGACACGAACAACTATTTTCTCCAGCAGCTTGCCCGCAGTGTTCTGCGAGAGACAAAGTGAAATGGCGATCCATGGCAGTCAACCTTCGATGCGGAGACGGCACTCAATGATGATGATGATGATGAAATCTTATTTTATTAAAATTTAGACATAAGATACAATTTAAGGCAAATCAGTTATTATTTAGCATTCCATAATTTTCATTTGTCTAATATGTTGAAGAAAATAAAGAAACACATTTTTTATGTAAGGCCGCCATACATATACTTGGGTATTCTTCATTATTACTGGAATCGGCTGTCTCATAGTCAAGAAGATCTCTCACAATAAACAGACACTAACATCAATTATGGTAAAAAAAAGTAAAGTACCCCCGTAACGTATAGGAAATAAGGTGTTAGTGGCCAAAAATTTACAGACCATAAGCACGTGATTTTTTGGTGAAATGCAGTCGGTATTACGCCCGTGCTGCTTTACTTTCCCAGAAAAAAAATCTGGTACCCATTAAAGGCTGGGTGAACCGGAGGCTGTCGGTTGGTGATCGGGCCCTATCTCTTGTCATTTGTAGTCCAGTTCACTAACCACTGAGCTATCATGGCACCTATCAAATATGGGAATTCCCGGTAATTTAATAAAATTTGATAATGTAATGATGGTGTAGCATTCCATTGGGCATTGAATCAATTCTGAACTACACACAGAGACAAAATAAGAAATGGTTTGCCCATATTGAGATAATTGCATGAGATTCTACACCATACAAAACACATATTGAAAGAGGAGATGAAAGTAGAACTCGTGTTACTCCCAGAGTAAGATTATGCTGACTGCATCAGAGAAACGCTCATCATCATGTGCCATACCGGTTGGCGTAGGCGATCATGTCATTCCACAATCTTCTATCTACAGTGCATCGTATCAGTTCTGTTGTTGACTGGTTTCCATGCCATGACACAAAGCTATCCAGTATTTTCTGTCTTTGTCGTCCGCGATCTCTCTTTCGTTTTATTTTGCCAGTTGAAACCAAGTATTCCAACTTTCCTCTTCTCATGATGTGCCCGAAAAATGTTGATTGTTTCTTTCTGATGTTTTTTAGGAGCTCCCTTTTTGTGTTGGCCTCTTTGAGAGCTTCTTCATTGGTCTTTTTAGCTGTCCAGGGAACTTTCAACATTCTTCTGACAAATCCCATCTCTGTGGCCTCTAAACAAAGATAAATTAAAAAGAGTAAAGAGCCCCCGTCACAAGTGGCGGATAGGGAATATGGTGTTAGTGACCATACATTTTACAGATCTTCAGCACATGATTTTTGGGGTAATGTGGTCGGTATTACGCCCGTGCCGCTTTACTTTCTCAGAAAAATTCCGGTACCAATTTTAAGGCTGGGTGAACCCGAAAGCCGTCGGTTGGGATCAGAACCCTACCTCTTGTCCTTTGTAGTCCAGTTCACTAACCACTAAGCTATCGCGTCTCCCTTACCGCAAGTCCCTACTTTGGGAGAAATGTGAGTTTTAAATATTAAGTTTAAGTCAAATGTCCTTACCTTATTTGTCAGTATTTATCTAAGTGTTTTTTGTTCAAAATCACTTCACGAGTAAGGCCTTTCGCCGTTGCTATTTATAACGTACACATATCTAAGATAAAGATCTAATAAACATCAATGAATTATTATTTGCTGACGATCAATGCTTAATAGACGAAGATGAGAAAATCTTGCAACATGCAACAGCCTTGAATAATTTCAACTAAAGCAGAAATAATGAAAATAAATAAGGAGAAAGAAGACTTAAACGTTAAAATAAACGATACACAAATTAAATAAGTTAGAGAATGCGAATACATTGGACAGCACATTTGCTTTTACGGAAAAGGAAGCGGATAAAGAGATATAGAGAAATATAGAGAAATGAAACAAATACATTGGAAACAAAATAGGAAAAAACGGTTTGGTTAAAGCTTTATGTAATAAGTGGACGACACAAATTAGATAACGTTTCGGCTCAATAGGTCTTCAGCAGGAACAAAGATACAAAACACACACAGATACTTTTTAAAAACCAAAACATAAATAATAAGAAAAATATAATAGTTTCGAACTGGTATAGAGACCAGAGTTATTTGGTTATTTAGTTATGGAAGGCCAGAGTAAAGAGGGCAACAATTATAAACTACCAGCTGGCTTTGAAATATCCACACATTTCATTAACAGCTTAGAAACAAATGATAAATAACATTTTATATACCAACCTTAGGTTACCAATGCCAAATATGGCTTTTGAACAGAGCACACACAGAGAAGATTACAGCTTACGAAATGAGGTACTTCGGTGAGAGTGCAAACAAAACGAAGATAAATACAATATCCAATGTGAAAATCAGAGAACAGATAGAAATTAAATCGTTCCTGGAATATATATATATATATATATATATATATATATATATATATATAAATAAAATTCAAATTATATACACTCATATAATATATACACACAACAAATGAAATTTGCTAAGAATGTAACAAGACCAATTGACATCAAAATATTTCTACCTCAAAACATTAGAGAGCAGGGTGAGATCAAGAAAAAGATGCGTAGACGAAATTATAGACATATGCATGAACCAAAATATGTCTATCTTTACAGCATCCAGATACGCCCAAGAACGACAGCTTATTCAAAAGGGAAACGACTAAAAGAGCAAGGAATACATCGTCTGTATACATTATATTACATTATACTTTCTCTTTTCTACTGTCACGCTTCAGGGTAACAGTAGAAGAATAGAAGAAAAAAAAAGAGAAATCTCTTGGTTTTCATATTGTTGTTTACCATTTGCGGATTTGTTTTGTGACTTTTTTTTGCTCTCATGACAGGATGGTATATGTCCATATTCCCGTTAAGATTAGAGGGGAGACATTCAGTTACATTGCCATTTCTGTCATATCTGCATTAGTTTTCATTTCAATATATGGAAGGAGTGGAGTTGGACATTATGGAATCCCCATAAAGTTTATTAACCTGATAAAAACAATGTCTGAAGGAACAAAATGTAGTGTGGTGCATGAAGGACAGCTTACAGAAGCATTTGAAATAAGAACAGGAGTAAGGCAAGGATGCCTTCTGTCTCCATTTCTCTTTCTACTGGCCATAGATTGGATTATGAAAATAACTCAAAACAACAGAAATGGGATCCAGTGGTCACTGACCAAACAACTTGATGATTTAGACTTTGCTGATGACATAGCTCTCCTATCACACAGCCACCAACAGATGCAAGATAAAATGAGTATATTAGATGAGAGATCACAACAGCTAGGACTAAAGATTAATAGAGATAAGACCAACATTATGAGAATTCATGCAGTTGGCAATAACCAAATAAAACTAGGAGAAATACCTCTACTAGACGTACAATCTTATATATATCTGGGCAGTAATATAGATAAAGAGGGAGGAACAGAAAACGATACCAAAATAAGGATATCAAAAGCAAGAGGAGCTTTCATTGCACTGGGAAACATATGGAAATCCAAAGAAATTAGGCTAAATACAAAAATACAAATTTTCAACTCCAATGTTAAGTCGGTTCTATTATATGGCTGTGAAACATGGAGAATAACAAAATTGACAATCACGAAGGTACAGACTTTCATTAATGGATGCTTGCGCAGAATAAAGGGATGGAAATGGCAGGACAAAGTCACAAACGTGGAATTATGGAAATGTACCGGTCAAATACCAGTGGATAAAGAAATACAGCGAAGACGATGGCGATGGATAGGACACACACTACGGAAACCAACTGAGAGTATTACACAACAGGCCCTTTTTTGGAATCCCCAGGGGAAAAGACAAAGAGGAAGACCAAGGAATTCTTGGAGAAGACAGATTGAAGCAGAGATGAAGATGATGGGGAAGACATGGAATGATCTTAAAAGAATTGCAAAAAACAGAACGACTTGGAAAGTGTTTGTTGAAGACCTATGCTCCACTGGGAGCTAAAAGGTAGAAGAGAAGATTCAGTTACATTGCCATTTCTGTCATATCTGCATTAGTTTTCATTTCAATATATGGAAGGAGTGGAGTTGGACATGCAACACATATATATATATATATATATATATATATATATATATATATATATATATATATATATATATACACACACAAATAATACATCCCTTTAAACAAAAAAAAAAAAAAGGTGCAACAAATTAAAATTGAAATATAAATGAAGCAATTTTATTTAAAAAATAATTTGAATGGATTGGAGCCACGCTTTGATGGACTGCCACGAGTGTTACCTATCTAGATTAGGCTATGCATGTAGATACAAGCTTGAATCAGGGATTATAATGTCAAATTGTAGTTGGAGATCGAACAAAATACGTGAATGATTAGATAGCACTTGTTGGTAGTCCCAACACCTTGTAAACAAGATAGAGAATATATCAGAAAGATGTAAAAGATATATAATGAAGGTAGGAGTCGTAAGATATTGACTTGCCTTTCTCCATTGGCGAGTGTCAACAAACCAATCTATTGCGTACTTCGTTTGAGATATTCCGGCCGTTTTGAAATCATCAATTGTATACATGTATGTCTTTACCTGTGGAGTATCATAATTTACGTACATTTGTATCTTTGCCTGTGGAATATCATTATTTGTATACATGTATATTCTTGCTTTTTGTTTTTACCTGAGGTACAAATGTGATATAATCATTAATTTACATGTATGTCTTTATCTGTGGAGTATCATCGAGGGGCGTTCAAAAGGTAATGCACCACATCGGTTTTCTCAGCTAATAAAAAAAAGCATGAAATTGTGCACACTTTAAATATAGCGTGTATTGATTGTGTGCACCAAATTCCGATGAAATGGAGCACGTTAGCAACTTGCGTTATAAGCAGCGAATTGTGCTAGATTGGATTCTCGTTTCAGAGAAGGAAACTGTTGTGAAGCTCTTTGTGATGTGTATACAAGTTTTGCAGCCGACAAGAGCACAGTAAGTAGCTGGGGCCAGAGAAAAAAAAGATTTGGAAAGCGGAGATGCGGAGTTTCTTGATCGACGCTGTGTGCCACCGCTGAGATGTTGAAAAGCGCTAAGGTCATTATTCATGCTGATAGGCGCATCACTACTCAGCAATTTACCTTAAAGTTACCCCTCATTATTGGTAGTGCAAAGGCAATTATAAAACCTCTCGGATTCTCTAAGTTGTATATAATTATATTTTCTTTCTTCGTTTTTCTCATTTGCCTTTCAGCGTAGAGATGATATAATTAGCGGTATTTTATTGTCTTCTGTTGATCTCTGCTGCTGTTATGTTTCCTTGTATTTCTAATATTCTATGTCTCCATCGTTTCCGTGATCGAACTTGAGTGTGGTGTTCTCGTAACTTTTATTAAAAGCTCGTTTTGTTGTGTTTTTGTCTTTCATTCTTATAACTTAACCAACGTATATCATTAGCTGTGAAATACCATCATTTGTATACATACATTTCTTTACGAAATCTATTAATTATCTGTATATCTATGCATGTTTTTTGACAGCAGAATATCACAAATAAAAAGAAAAGAATGCTAATTGTATCCGTGTTTGTACAAGATAGAACATAACTAAGATTTAATTTCTATTTGGAGGCGAAGGCGCGCCCCCCCCCCCCCCCCCAGCACCAGAGCTGGAAGTTGTCAGTGACTCACAACTGATGGCTTGCGCCAGGATCGGTGAACCAGAACCATCCAGACCCTGCTACACCTCTTCATGGTGCCTCCAGAAACAGACTAACCTGTCTAGTCTGGCCAAGCGAGCAGGGATCGAAGTGGGAAGACGAACCCAGTACTCAAAAAAACGTCGGCTGAAATCGGATGTGTTGGGCCGAAAGGCGCAGATATCACAGTGTTACACTGCAAACTTCAACACAACGTAACTACGTCCACTTAACGTCCTTTTAAGGGCGGATGAAGAGGAGGAAGTCTACGGTTCGTATCCGTTAGAATACCTCAAATCATCGGGCGATCGCATCCATCCATCCATCCATTTCTATTTATTTTCTTTTACCTGCTTTCGTAGTGATCGAGGCGACTATTGCAGGCCGGAGAGGGACACAAATATAAAATAATTAATATATTAAAAATCATGGTGGGCTGTGAGTAGAGCTACATAAATTATAGAAAATGAACATAAACCAGTAGAGAGACGAGAAATAGTACGCCGTTTCGACAAAAGCCTTTATCAGATACAAGACAACAAATAATAATATAAAAAGAAACACGAAACACGGGTATGTATGATAGCATGGCGATGTAAGGCGATGGACTAGTAGGGTCAGAATGACACGAAGAGGAAGAGAGATCAAGACCTATGTACCTGTTGGTCACACGATAAATAATCATTTGGGAGGTGGATCTCGTTGACCAATAAATGAGTCAAACATTGCAAGAAAGAAGAAATGGTCCCCAGTGGATGAATGAAATGAGGGATCTCATAGAGTAGGAGGGTTAAATGAGAACACAAGAGGTGGTAAGGGGAAAGAAGAGCAGAAGAAACGATAAAGGTAACTCGGTTAATTAAAGGGGTTAAGGCTAAGAAATGCAAATGAATACATAGAAATGCGAAGCTGCAGCAATGCTAAATGTGAGGGAGAATTGAAAAAAAAATAGAAAAAACAACGGTATGGTAAAAGCTTTACGTGATTGATAGACGACACAAATTTGAACCACGTTTCGGCTCAATAGGCCTTCAGCAGGAACAAACACACAACACACACAGAGATATGTAAGTAAATAAAACTAATCCTACATAGCTAACTAGTAATGAAACATCCAAAACAAAATAATCGAAATTGGATTATTTCGGATAGAGAGCGTAGAATCAGATTGTGATTTTTTTTTTTCAATGCGAACCGACTTTGGATACAGTAGGAGTAAGAGATGATGTCAGTAATTTGGTAGTCTTCACAGATATGATGGCCTGGGGATCTGAAATGGGAGAAGATTGGAGTGTCTGTATCGCGTTTGACGTTGCACAAGTGTTCACAGACTCTCCTGTAATTGTTGGGAGAAATGACAATATATATATATATATATATATATATATATATATATATATATATATATATATATATATATATATATATATATAGAAAAAACTAAAAATAAAAAACGGTATAGTTAAAAATTTACGTAATAAGTGAACAACACAACAAACCAGACGTTTCGGCTCAATAGACCTTCAGTAGGAATAAACATGCAAAACACATAGAAATATGTATTTAAAAAAAAAATTATAAACAAATATAATAATTTCGAACTATAAGAAGAAATAAAAGGAAAATAAAAATAAAAAGTCTTTCCAGTATGAATATACCTGTAAACTTTGACCTGGTTGGCAAATACACGTCTTATGACAGTGTTGGTAGCATACATACGATTGCGACATGAAGCCTTCATGAGTAAGAAAAGGGCCATTCGAGAAGAGGACTTGGCGAGTCCTGAAACAGGGAGGTAATAAGGATAGGAAAGAGACGGGTAATTTAGTAGAGGTCAAGGGGAGATAAGGATTGAGATGAAGGTTGACAGGAACTCATTGTCGACGTGGAAGTTAAGAGAGTAAATAAGTCGGAGAGTATTAGGAAGAGGCTTCAGGTCCACGGGGAAAGCGGAGAAATGAACATATCATGAATCGGGGGGGGGGGGGGGGTGTAGGGCGATCAAAAACGAGGCAAGGGAGAGAGAGTTTGTTAGACAAAGAATAGGTTACAATGGATAGATTGATTCGAAGTAGAGCAATGGTTCAGTGCAGGCGACTGTACGAATAGTACAGCCGATTACCGTGAAAAGGGTAAGATGTGGATTCAGACAGAGCAAGAATAAGTTAGTTAAGCAGTGGCAGTTGAGCCAGCAAGATGGACCTTCTTAAAGTGTTAGAGTACATTAGTATAGGCTTAGTAATAGCCATAAAGAGACTTTATTTAAAAGCTGGTAGCTTTCAGCAGTGGCAGAGACTGTGTATTATTTTGTGAGTATTCTCAGTAGGATAGGCCTAGTAATATCCATGAAGAGACTTTAATTAAAAAGCTGGTAGCTTTCAACAGTGGCAAAGACTGTATTTATTTGTGAGTGTTCTCACTAGTATAGGCTGAATAATAACCATGAAGAGATTTTATTTAAATGCTGGTAGCTTTGAGCAGTGGCAGAGACTGTGTATTATTTCGGGAGTATTCTTAGTAGTATAGACTTAGTAGTAGCCAAGAAGAGACTTTCTTAGGAAGCTGATAGCTGAACAAATTCAGAGCATGGTATTATGGTGAGTGTTCTCACGAATTTAGGTTTGAGAAGACTAATGCTGGCATGCTGCTATTGTAGTGTCAGAGAGAGAGAGAGTGAGTAGAAAGGAATGAGAGGCCATCATGAATGTGGCTAATTGTATTGTGAATTGCAGGGGAGCAATTACTTGTGGCAATAAACGTTGTGTGAGTTCAATGGTGTTGATGCCTGCTTGATTCAATTCTAGCTGTGTTGTTGTCTAGTCCTAGCGAAGAACGGATACTGGATTGTCCTGAACCACGGGCATAACAGCGCGGAGTACATTAGAAAGATCAACCGGCAGAAGTCCCATCCACGGGCAGTTGGTCAACCAAGGCAGTTCGAGTAGTCCATGTCAGTGCAAGTGGCTGTCATCCAAGGTGGGTGTTGAGGCAAGCGAGAGCTTAAGGCCTTACGAGCCTTGAAGCGGTCGAACGTAGTTCAGTTACCATCAATGTACACGTGGTGCTTGTGTTGTGAGCCTCATTACAACATTGTTACAACTGACCACGCAGAGAGTAGATAAGACCCCGTTACAGTCCGTTGTATGGAAGGGTACGCACAGCAGGATCTTTCGCAGCGGGCCGTGCCCCTGAAGTCCACAGATTATTTTCAAAAGAACTAATATCACAATATACTCTTTAGAGTTTAACTGATTTCAGACACAACTTATCAATATGAACTAACCATATATAATAACTTTCAGACGTTGGAATTTAACTGGACACGACTGGTTAATATTAACAATGGGCTAGCCATATATAATAAACTTTAGACTTTGGAATTTAACTGGACACAATTGATTAATATAAACAATGGGTTAGCCATACATAATAACCTTTATACTTTGGAATTTAACTGAACACAACTGATTAATATAAAAAATCATCATCATGTGCCATACCGGTTGGCGTAGGTGATCATGTCTCTCCACAATCTTCTATCTACAGTGCATCATATCAGTTCTGTTGTTGACTGTTTTCCATGCCATGACATCAAGCTATCCAGTATTTTCTCTCTTTGTCGTCCGCGACTTCTCTTTCCTTTTCTTTTGCCAGTTGTAACCAAGTATTCCAACTTTCCTCTTCTCATGATGTGCCCGAAAAATGTTGATTGCTTCTTTCTGATGCTTTTTAAGAGCTCCCTCTTTGTGTTGGCCTCTTAGGAACTTCCTCATTGGTCTTTTTAGCTGTCCAGGGAACTTTCAACTTTCTTATGAGAAATCCCATCTCTGAGGCCTCTAATCGTCTTTTCATTTGTTTGTCTACTGTCCATGATTCGCTTCCATAGGTCAGAATTGGTTCTATATAGCACCGATGAACTTTCTTTCTCATTTTTATTGACATAGATTTGTTGCATAAGATATTTTTCATTTTCTGAAATGATATTTTGGGTTAGCAATGGGTTAGCCATATATAAAAAACCTTCAGGATTTGAAGTTTAACTGAATATAACTGATTAAAATTGACAATGAACTTACCATTCCTGTGGAATGTACTAATCTGTACACAGCTTTAGCTTTGTTGTCAAAGAAAGGGGCGTCGTAATTTGGATACGTTCCCTTTCTAGCGTACTCTTCTATAGTCTGGGCAACAACAAGTCCATCAACGACACGAATGCCGTTAGCTTTAAGTGAGGTCCCATCAAAGTGCATACGAACCTGAAATAGAACACTCTAATAATAAAGAAACAACATAAAGATTATGCCGCTCTTGCTACAGGAAGATTATAAAATCAATCAATCACTCAGTTGATGAAATCAATGAAAAATTAATATTAAATACTACATTGGAACAAACAATTGCTGAATTAGAAAATAATCTCATTAAAGGATTGACTTGGTATTCTCAGTAGCGGTCAGTTTCATTCATTGTTCTCTCGTGCCGAGGATGACATGTTGACCAGAAGTCATAATTCTTCACAATTAACGATTTGTTGCTATATCTGGTAGGTTTTGGTGGTTTCTTAAGTATCGTGGTTGAACCATCTTTAGTACTGATGATGAAATCTCTTCAATGCAGGTGTGGTGTTTAATGAGCCGTTAAACCTTCAGTTTAACAATAACAACTCTTCTGCATTAGGTCAATGTTCAGAGGCTATTATGATGGAGTTCACATGGTTGTGAGATTTATGTGAAAGATTTTTTCGTATTAAAAAAGTAAAGTACCCCCGTCACGCCAAGTGGCGTATAGGGAATATGGTGTTAGTGACCATACATTTTATAGACTTTCAGCACATGATTTTTGGGGTAATGTGGTCGGTATTTTGTTAACCTGAGACGGAAGATGTACAAAAGAGGTGAGATGCAGAATGGCTCAGGCAAAAGCAGCTTTCCAAAAAGTGAGGAAGATACTATGCAATCCATTTTTTGACAATAGAAACAAGAAAAAGAGTTCTTAAATGTTGTGTAGAGCCAGTCTTAACACATGGATGCGAATCATGGACAATAGGACAACAGACAAGAAAATAACTGGAGTTTGTAGAAATGTGGTTTTACAGAAGAATGTTCAGAGTACTATGGACAGCTAAGAAGAGTAATGAATATGTTCTGAGAGATGTCAAAGCAAAAAGAGAGCTAATTTCCAATATTAGGAAGAAACAATCATTAATAATTTTTGGCCATGTAATGAGAAGAGAACAACTGGAATATATTGTAACAACTGGAAAAATTGAGGGACGAAGAGATAGAGGGAAGCAAAGAGAAAAAATAACAGACAGCTTAAGAGAATGGCTTGGCAGAAGGTCAACAACAGAAATGATAAATAGCTGCCGAGATCGAAAGTTGTGGAGAGACATGATCACCTACGCCAGTAGGCCCGGTACTTGATGATGATGATGATGATTGTAGTTATAGGAGCCGTGATAGCTCAGTGGTTAGTGGACTCAGCTACAAAGGACAATAGGTCGGGTTCGATCCTGATCAACTACTATTGATTCACCCAGCCGTAAATGATTACCGGATATTTTTGCTGGGAAAGTAAAGCGGCACAGAAGTAATACCGACCACATTACCCCAAAAATCATGTGCCGAAGATCTATACAAATTATGGCCACTAACACATATTCCCTATATGCCACTTGACGTAACAGATTTCTTTACATTAAAAAAAAAAAATAGTTATACATGTATTTACCGGTACTAAGGAACTTATATACAAGCTGAAAAGTTCCGTTATATTCCCTAGATGACCGAAGCACTAATGAAAACGGCATGTCTAGGTTAGAGATAGTCACATATTCAAGAATAAATATCACGTCACGTTGATACAACTATTTAAAAAAAAATCATATCAAGGCTCTTCCCTCCACACCCCCTCCTTCCCCAAAGATATAATCTTTTCTAAATCTGTAACTGAAACTGTTTGTTAAAAATTCAAGAAGCTATGTTTTCGTTTTACACTTTCTCTCATGTTTCTAACTTTGTTTGGGTCAATACGATATGTTAATTCGGATGATTCCACTGGCGCGGCGGTTGAGCAATTATGGATTTTAATTCGTTTGCAGTGATACCGGTACGTTCGACTAACTTCTACTACTAATTTTTGTCGTACACCTTCGGATGTTCATTTATCGGTTCCAGTTCTCGCTCCTTTGGGAATCTCACGCATTTATATTTTAAAGTGTTTTAACATTGGTGCTCTAACCTTGCCTAGATAAAGTCTATTGTTCTAAAAACTACTCTCTTTCTTATAAGTCTTTCTTAAATAACTACCCAGCGTTCCCTCCATGTTATCAATCGACTGAATTGTTTTCGTGTATATAGTTTATGAAGGGATCTATAGTCTCATTCTTACTATTATATTTTCTGATCACTCCTCATCATCATCGAGCGCCTTCTCCGCAACGAAGGTTGGCTACCATGGATCGCCATTCTACTCTGTTTCTTGCTTTGATGGTGCAGGCTGTCATAGATTGACTTGTCCATCTTTTGATGTTACTCGTCCATGTTAGTCTTGGTCTGCGTCTGCCTCTTTTACCTTGTATTTTCCCTTCCAATATTACTTTTAGTAGGCTGTTGTCTCTTTTAACATGCCCCAAAAATTTCATTTGTCTTGTCTTAATTGTATTTAGTAGTTCTCTTTTTATTTTCAGTTGTTTTAAAACTTCATCGTTTGTTTTCTTTTCTTTCCATCCAATTCTACCTATTCTTCATCTATAAATCCACATTTCAAAGACTTCAATTTTCTGTTCTGTTTTCTTGTCTAATGTCCATGTTTCTGCACTATGCAGGAATATTGAGAAGATGTAACATTTTGCCATTCTTAGTTACAGCCCTGCTGATATTTGTTTTGTTGTTAGTATATTTTTCATGGCATTAAAATTACTTTTTGCCATACCTATTCTTTTGTTTATTTCAATTTTACATTTTCCATCATTGGTTATAGTATGTCCCAGGTAGTTGTAGCTCTGGACTATTTCCAGATGTATTCACTCACTCTTCTATTCGATCACTCGCTTCTAGATCTTCTGATCTATCTAATTTGCATTGAACTTCAAGAGAAGAGATTGTGGTCTTTACCCGTTTAGTTGGCCTTTTTTGCTGTGACGATTCAAAATGTTTCTGATTATCTGTTTCATGGGGCCCTCGGTAGCCTATTTGGGAAAACCACCCGACTGGACTATCGACGTTCGGACAACCAGTGTTCGATTCCCGCTGGGAACAGTGTAAATTGTACTCGTGGTTGGAAAAAAAACCCCCCACGGTCGATCCAGCCTTTGGCAGAAATGGGTACCAGGGTATTACCCTGGGAAGGTGAGGAATCTCGCCTCGCATCGTGAGTTTCGATGCTTGAAGCGACACTATCCAGAAATCTCCGAACATTTCTAGATAGGCGGCCGGGCACATATGGGTGAAAACTCGCCTGCTGAGACGCCGGTTCAAGTCTCGTACTTTACCTTTACCTTTATCTGTTTCATCTTTCTGAGCAGAGTCCAATCGATCTGCTTTGCTTTTTAGAGTTTGTTGACACTTATATTGATTGTGTATAGTTGTAACGTATCTAAACCATTTAATTAATATATATATACATACACATGCGCACACGCACACACATACGCACACGCACACACATACGCAAATATATCATCATTATCATTATCAGGTTGTATGTCCTTTGCAGAATATTGCATTCACCACAGCCAGTCTGAAAGTATTTCTGTCTCTAGCCAGATCTCCCACTTTTTCTGTTGTGATGTTCAATGTCCAGTTGATGTCTTGAAACCACCTACTTCTTGGTCTGCCCTTGAAGCGTCACCAGGAACCATACCTTTCACTACTGTTCTTTCCGATTCTATTTGACGTGGCCATAGTATTGTCATTACATCTGTAGAACGGTGCCTATAAACCAGTTATTTTTAATGTTTAAATATTTTAATATGTCTTCATCACTCTTTTTCATGATTCAAGATATTTAATTTTTTAATGCAACATTTGTTTCCAATTAATCGATTTTCCTCCTTGCTGTCTGCGAGATTGTTTATGATTGATAAACTGTTTGTTGCTGTTGGGAAGATACGTGTTCTCAGTAATATATATAATAGTGCCAGGCCAACCTTCTTCCTTTCGGCTTCATCACATAATCATAGAGGTCGTTGGGATTCAAACAAGACAAATGCGATTTTTGAGCCATGTTAAAAGACACAACAGCCTACTAAAAGTAATCCTGGAGGGGAAAATACAAGGTAAAAGAGGCAGAGGCAGACCAAGACTAACATGGACAAGTAACATAAAAAGATGGACAAACCAGCCTATGACAACCTGCACCATCAAAAAACAAGAGACAGAGCAGAATGGCGCTCCATGGTAGCAAACCTTCGTTGCGGAGATGGCACTCGATGATGAGGATATATATGTATATATATATACATGTATATACATGTATACAGTGTGTCAGAAACATCTTTAGCAGTAAGGGCCGACGACAAAAAGTAATCACCTCAATTTTTTTATGGTTTCAGCTTCGCGAAAACGGGTGGTTGTGGGTAGAATAATAAAAGCCGTTTACAGAGCACAAATAGATGATTAAGACACAAATGTGGGGTTCTCTGGGCTTTCTCTCCCTGCTCGCTGACTTTACTTAAATAAATTGCTGTTCTAGTATGTTTATGAACATAGCTTTTTTATTAGTGACTAAATTCCACTTTGGAGTTGGAATCAAGTATGACACTACCATCATCAGACGCGGAAGTAAATGTAAACTTCACTTGTTTATTCAGTAAAATGTTATACTTACCTATGCCCAAGCTTGATCATCTGAACTAGTTCTGACAAAGACCCATACGTTGCAAATCCAAAACTGTCCGCTGAGTAAACCCTACGCCAGCATTGGTCTCCGTACCAGTCTAGAGAAACGAAATCATTGTTGTGCTTGTATAGGGTTGTGTTTTCCATGAACCATCTGGACACGTCTCTTCTGCCATTCGTAGACCATACAGCAAGCCAGGAGTAGTAAGGGTCATTGTTGTACTGTTGTAGATTATACATGAAAAATACCAAATCGAATAGACACGCTTTCCAGCACAATTATACATGCTGCTACATCATCAAACTAATTATTCCCCCTAGGCAAGAAGGGTGATGTGCAATTTAATGTTAGTTTCCATATTTTTCAATGGCCAATAGCGCATCCTATCTGTAATAGGTTATTATCATGCCAGGCAAATCTTCTTCTTTCTCGGCTTCATCACATAAATATAGAGGTCGGTTGGGGCTCTACTGACATTGTCAATCTTCTTCTTTCTTGACTTCATCACATAAACATAGAGGTCGTTGGGGCTCTACTTACATTGTCAATCTTCTTCTTTCTCGGCTTCATCACATAAACATAGAGGTCGTTGGGGCTCTACTGACATTGTCAATCTTCTTCTTTCTCGGCTTCATCACATAAACATAGAGGTCGTTGGGGCTCTACTTACATTGTCAATCTTCTTCTTTCTCGGCTTCATCACATAAACATAGAGGTCGTTGGGGCTCTACTTACATTGTCAATCTTCTTCTTTCTCGGCTTCATCACATAAACATAGAGGTCGTTGGGGCTCTACTGACATTGTCAATCTTCTTCTTTCTCGGCTTCATCACATAAACATAGAGGTCGTTGGGGCTCTACTTACATTGTCAATCTTCTTCTTTCTCGGCTTCATCACATAAACATAGAGGTCGTTGGGGCTCTACTTACATTGTCAATCTTCTTCTTTCTCGGCTTCATCACATAAACATAGAGGTCGTTGGGGCTCTACTGACATTATCAACCTTCTCCATTTCCCTCTATCTTCAGTCATTCTTTAGGACTCAGCAAAATCTAGTCAATTCTTCAAACAACATAAATTCTTTGATGTTGTCGACCCATATCTTTCTCTGCCTACCTCTCCTTCTCTCCCCTATCGCATTTCCTTGTAGAATTGTCTTTGTCAGACCAGACGATCGAGATGCATCCTTAGAGACTGGGTGAGTAATTTCTCCATATCTTGAGAAGTAAACCAGAAACCGTGTGGTCAATAACAAGAGGACTAAGCAATCGGTCACCTTCTTCCAGCTCAGTAAATCAGAATAAATATCAATACTCTAACTCTGTACAGGCTATAACAAATATATGAGCTATGATATCAACAGTCCACCCGTAGCATGATCTTTTTGAGTTGTGTTACGGTGGCACTGGTTTAATGTATAATAAACACTTGCTATAGAGCTGACTGCATGTTATGAGGAGAAAAGACCTGTCCACGATACTAGTGTAATGTCACTTGATGATAATTTAATGTTAACCTTGAGTGGGACATTACTTTCTGGGAACTTATTCCAAAGATTAACGTCTCAACGTTTACATAAAAGATGTGTCAGTAGATAGTTAAAAAATCGAGAAATGACTTTCTGTATTTGTTTCACTTAATAAACATATTTATGAATGACTAAATAATGTTTTACATCCATAATTCTGAAGGAAAGAATGAAAGTTATTGAGTTTTTAAAATTTATATTCTGCTATTTAAAAAAACCATATACTAAACATAATAATCAATATCTGATTTCACAAACCACCAAAATTGTCTTAGTTAGATCCTGCATTTTAATGAATTGTTGATCGTGAAATTATTAGACACATATCATCATGTGCCTAGCCAATTGGCGGCGGCGATCATGTCCTTCCACAATCTTCTATCCACATTGCAATGTATCAATTCTGTTGCTGACTGTTTTCCATGCCATGATTGTACGCTCAAAATTAAAAATTAATAACATTTTAAAAATAAAAAAAATATTGTTGTTGTTTTGTTTTGTTGTTGTTATTATTATTATTATTATTATTATTATTGATCCAGTGGTCTGTGAGTTGACACTCTTCAGCCCACAATTTAAATACATCGATGACTTCCATTTAGAGAATAAGACATTTGATTTTCAGTCAGTGATGGAGTATATATATATATATATATATATATATATATATATATATATATATATATATATATATACAGTGTTTAGTGCGCTAAACTAGCTACAAAGTCAATAAGGGTCTAAGGTCAGCTTGGCGCTCAGCTGAAAGAAAAAGAATGGGTACCTGACTCACAAAGTTGGAGAAGATAATAATAATCAGAAAGACAACGAGTCCGTCAACTCATATGAGTCTCTTGGTACGATGGATTGCAGTAGATTTCACCCTAAGACACTAAATGCCACAGGGCGCCATTTACTGTTGTCAATATAGTCTTTTCAACATCAGTTTTCTTAAGGCATCAATAGATAAGTTCTATCTTTTGGCAGTCGCATCTGTTGAGAAATATATGTTCTAAGTAATGAAAATTCAGTTCATGCTTTAGGGCGTATGGAAATACAATGTTAGTGACAATATTTGTCAATGATCAACAGCGCACTTTATTGGTAATGTGGTCAGTATAACGTCAAGCCGCTATACTATCCCAGGAAAAATCTCAGGTAACCTTTGTCAGAGTTTGGTGAAACTCAGAAACCGTATTATTCTGAAAAAAAAATCGCTACATCCTGGAATTGAACTCGTATCCTTGTGGTCAACATAGAGCACACCAAGATCTCAGCCATCACTGCTTCTTAAACTATCAAGTAGGGATTTAGCATTCGCGTCAACTCTGAAGACATTCACAACGCATTATAATATTTACTAAATGAAAAGGTATAAGTATGACCCGTACGATTTATTACCGAAGAGAGGGAAGATATTACAGTACAATGTACTGAGCCTACTAAATGTGAATGTAATGGGTCTGTGCTTTTACTTGCCGTTTACCTTCACAAACATAGCTATATATTTATCTCTCTCGCTCTCTCCTTCTCCCTCACCTTATCTCTCTCTCTCCTTCTCACTCACCCTATCTCTCTCTCTCTCCTTCTCACCCACCTTATCTCTCTCTCACTTTCTCACTCACCTTATATATATATATATATATATATATATATCCTTTTCACACACCTTATCTCCCTCTCTCTCCTTCTCACTCACCTTATCTCGCCCTCCTTCTACCCACCTTCTCTCCCTCTCCTTCTCACCCACCTTCTCTCTCTCTCATAATCACCCACCTTATCTCTTTCTCTCCTTCTCACTCACCATATATATCTCTCTCTCCTTCTCACCCACCTTATCTCCCTCTCCTTCTCACCCACCTTATCTCCCTCTCCTTCTCACCCACCTTCTCTCTCTCTCATAATCACCCACCTTATCTCTTTCTCTCCTTCTCACTCACCATATATATCTCTCTCTCCTTCTCACCCACCTTATCTCCCTCTCCTTCTCACCCACCTTATCTCCCTCTCCTTCTCACCCACCTTCTCTCTCTCTCATTTTCACCCACCTTATCTCTTTCTCTCCTTCTCACCCACCTTATATCTCTCTCTTTCTCACCCACCTAATCTCTCTCTCCTTCTCACCCACCTTATCTCTCTCTCCTTCTCACACACCTTATCTCTCTCTCCTTCTCACCCACCTTATCTCTCTTTTTCTCACCCACCTTATCTCTCTCTCCTTCTCACACACCTTATCTCTCTCTCCTTCTCACACACCTTATCTCTCTCTCCTTCTCACCCACCTTATCTCTCTTTTTCTCACCCACCTTATCTCTCTATCCTTCTCACCCACCTTATCTCTCTCTCTCTCCTTCTCACCCACCTTATATCTCTCTCTCCTTCTCACCCACCTTATCTCTCTCTCCTTCTCACCCACATTATCTCTCTCTCTCTCTCCTTCTCAGCCACCTTATATCTCTCTTTCTCCTTCTCACCCACATTATCTCTCTCTCTCTCCTTCTCACCCACCTTATATCTCTCTTTCTCCTTCTCACCCACCTTATCTCTCTCTCCTTCTCACCCACCTTATCTCTCTCTCCTTCTCACCCACCTTATCTCTCTCTCCTTCTCACCCACCTTATCTCTCTCTCCTTCTCACCCACATTATCTCTCTCTCCTTCTCACCCACCTTATCTCTCTCTCCTTCTCACCCACATTATCTCTCTCTCCTTCTCACCCACCTTATCTCTCTCTCCTTCTCACCCACCTTATCTCTTTCTCCTTCTCACCCACATTATCTCTCTCTCTCTCTCCTTCTCACCCACCTTATATCTCTCTTTCTCCTTCTCACCCACCTTATCTCTCTCTCCTTCTCACCCACCTTATCTCTCTCTCCTTCTCACTCACCTTATCTCTCTCTCCTTCTCACACACCTTATCTCCCTCTCCTTCTCACCCACCTTATCTCCCTCTCCTTCTCACCCACCTTCTCTCTCTCTCATTTTCACCCACCTTATCTCTTTCTCTCCTTCTCATCCACCTTATATCTCTTTCTCTCCTTCTCACCCACCTTATATCTTTCTCACTTCTCATCCACCTTATCTCTCTCTCCACTTCTCACCCACCTTATCTCTCTCCTTCTCTCCCACCTTATCTCTCTCTCCTTCTCACCCACCTTATCTCTCTCTCCTTCTCACCCACCTTATCTCTCTCTCCTTCTCACACACCTTATCTCTCTCTCCTTCTCACCCACCTTATCTCTCTTTTTCTCACCCACCTTATCTCTCTCTCCTTCTCACACACCTTATCTCTCTCTCCTTCTCACACACCTTATCTCTCTCTCCTTCTCACCCACCTTATCTCTCTTTTTCTCACCCACCTTATCTCTCTATCCTTCTCACCCACCTTATCTCTCTCTCTCTCCTTCTCACCCACCTTATATCTCTCTCTCCTTCTCACCCACCTTATCTCTCTCTCCTTCTCACCCACATTATCTCTCTCTCTCTCTCCTTCTCAGCCACCTTATATCTCTCTTTCTCCTTCTCACCCACATTATCTCTCTCTCTCTCTCCTTCTCACCCACCTTATATCTCTCTTTCTCCTTCTCACCCACCTTATCTCTCTCTCCTTCTCACCCACCTTATCTCTCTCTCCTTCTCACCCACCTTATCTCTCTCTCCTTCTCACACACCTTATCTCCCTCTCCTTCTCACCCACCTTATCTCCCTCTCCTTCTCACCCACCTTCTCTCTCTCTCATTTTCACCCACCTTATCTCTTTCTCTCCTTCTCATCCACCTTATATCTCTTTCTCTCCTTCTCACCCACCTTATATCTTTCTCACTTCTCATCCACCTTATCTCTCTCTCCACTTCTCACCCACCTTATCTCTCTCTCCTTCTCTCCCACCTTATCTCTCTCTCTCCTTCTCACAAACCTTATCTCTCTCTCCTTCTCACCCACCTTATCTCTCTCTTTCTCACCCACCTTATCTCTCCCTCCTTCTCACCCACATTATCTCTCTCTCTCTCCTTATCACCCACCTTATCTCTCTCTCCTTCTCACCCACCTTATCTCTCTCTCCTTCTCACCCACCTTATCTCTCTTTTTCTCACCCACCTTATCTCTCTCTCTCTCCTTCTCACACATCTTATCTCTCTCTCCTTCTCACCCACCTTATCTTTCTCTTTCTCACCCACCTTATCTCTCTCTCCTTCTCACCCACATTATCTCTCTCTCCTTCTCACCCACCTTATCTCTCTCTCCTTCTCACCCACATTATCTCTCTCTCCTTCTCACCCACATTATCTCTCTCTCCTTCTCACCCACATTATCTCTCTCTCCTTCTCACCCACCTTATATCTCTCTTTCTCCTTCTCACCCACCTTATCTCTCTCTCCTTCTCCCCACTTTTCTCTCTCTCCTTCTCACCCACCTTATGTCTCTTTCTCTCATTCTCACCCACCTTATATCTCTCCCTCTCCTTCTCCCCCACGTATCTCTCTCTCCCTCTACCCACCTGATTTCTCTCTCCTTCTAACCAACATTTCTCTCTCTCCTTCTATCCATATTATCTCTCTCTCTCGTTCTCACCCACCTTATATATATCTCTCTCTTTCCTTCTCACCCACTTTAACTCTCTCACTCACCTTTTCACCCACCTCATCGCTCTCTCTCCTTCTCATTC